>CAEFZX010024299.1:0-14901 GCA_903066825.1 Alfaro cultratus
TGATGTAAAGCACTTTGAAATGCCTTGCCGCTGAAATGTGCTATACAAATAAAATTTGATTGATTGATTGATTGATTGTTAGCAAAACGTTATACTGATACTGGCCACTGCTAAGTGACAGTCAAGATCTGTTGACATATTGACAAAATTCAATTTTTTGCTTTTCAATAAAATCTTTCATTTTATTCCTAAAAGTCTCTTGGAAATTTGGGGCTTCCGACTGAAACGATGATGGTTATTATGCAATAATCTTGTTGCAGTTTCCATTTTGCGTCACGAGGTGGCAGCAAATAACTTTATTTTTTTTCCAATCAAAAATGGCGCATCTCAGTTCAGATGGTATCTGAGGGACATTTGTGAGGTTAGTATCCCTGGAACCAATTTAAGTTAAATAAAGTATTTTAATTATCTATTTTTTTTCAATTCCTCCAGTTTTAGTAATATGGAGGAAGGGTCAAGGTAAAGAATATTATACTTGGATTATTAATCCAAGTATCAAAAGTGAAGCCTTGCAAGTGACTAAATCCTAGTCTGACTAGGATTACATGTGATTCTTTGAACATGTATTTGTTGTATGTTATACAAATTCTATTCATAATTAATTGATCTCTCTGAATCGTCCTTACATGTCAGTGTGTACATATATGGTTGCCTGTCTTGTGTGTTGCCATGTTTCCCTGCAATGGACTGTCCAGTCCAGGGTGTCCACCTCTTGCCAAATAGCTGCTATATAAGCTTTGCCACATGAGCAATCAAACAAGGAGTGACCAGACCACATTGGGCCTAACTAAACCCAAGGTAACCTCTTCGTAGATCAGATCAGATTCTTTCATAAACGTAAACGTTCTCTTTCCAATCTGCCAGGCTGGTAACAAAGATCAACTGAGGCATAGGATGGAATCAAAAGTGATGACTAAATTAATTTTGTTAAGCTCTGAAGTTAGTTTAGAGAAACAGGTTTGTGGTCAAATGTTTGAACCTCAAGTTAGATCTACAGCCTTCATTGTAACCATTCACTCTGCAGCGGTGGTTCTGGGCCCGCCTACAATAAAATCCCCCCCAAATCAGAAAGAAAAATCAACTCGGCATACAAATCGTTCAACCAGACATAAAACTATACACATATTTTGTTTTCAAACTCCTCTGAAGTTTATTTCACACTTCAGGTTGCAACAAAACAAACTACAAACCATATTTACAGTGAAACACTTTTATGTAACTGTTTTATTTTTTTTAATTATTTTTTCATTCATCCATACAACTTGCCATGCAGCAAGAAGTTCCTAAGTTTCCCAACTTCTTCCAACAATCCAGAAATGATTTGGTCTGTTTGGTGAGCGGGCATTTACATTGTTGTGTGTTCTGGGTGTTGGGGGGTCTGTGTCATTTACACACCAATGATGTTCTGCTCTGTTTGTGGTGGCGTAGTGGTGGACGGAGGAAGTTACTGCTTCAGAAGGCGTCTCGGAAGAAAATTTACTCATCAAACAGAAAAGACAAAAAAAATTTAGAATGGATGAATAGTTTTTTAGAAACGGTCACACAGGAAATGTTTTTGTACGCAAAAATCAGCGTAGCACTTTCCTTGCGAGAGCAAAAAAACAGCAATATGCACTAAGAAGTAGTGGCTTTTTGGAAGAAGACGCAGAATGTTGTGCACAACACGGGTTAAGATATCTGTGCAGTGGACAGGAAGTGCAAACCACCATCAACTGCTGCAAACAGACTTGCTGTGGTGAGGTGTGAAGGTTGTGTAGAAGGGAAGGAAACACAGAGAGGGGATACTGAGAAGTAAAAGTATGATTTTATATAATAGGTGTACATATTAGCCTCAACTTCTAGAAGCCGTTCTGCTGAGCTGCACAGCCGTTCTGGATGCAAGGATGAGGCGAACTCTGCTCTGCATGCTGGGATTTTTCTGTAAGTACATCACTGACCTTCTAATCGGTGTTTCAAGAAAATGTTTCTTCATGATGCCAAGTTACTGGGTATCGCTATTAAGATCTGACAGCAATGAAAACAGAACACCAAAGTCTTTCCTCTCTTAATGTAATCACCATTGTTGCAGCTGTTGCAATAATGCTATCGTTATAATTTCTTTAAAATTTAAAATCATATTGCTGAACAACGTGTTCAGCAACATGTCCGGAACAACGTGTTCTCCTGTTTGAGTCGATTTACTGACTCTCAAGACTCAATGTTTATGTTCAGATGATCATAGAAAGCTGTAAAAGTCCTGTTATTTTTTCCAAACTATCTAAGTTATCATAGACATATTTTTATGCAAGAAAATCAACTGTTGTCCTAAAGTTAAACTAAGTAATGATCCCTCTACTCACCCAAGCAACCTTACAAGGACAAGCAGTTACAGAAAGTGGATTGATGACTAACTACTTTCTAGATTTTTGTGTTTCATCTCATATATCATCTGTTTTTACAGACCCATTCAGATAGTTAGAATATTACTGAGAAGCTTTCATATTTCTGGAACTTCATCACAAAGTGAAACATGTTATATAGATTAGTTGCATGGTTGGAGGTTTGAAAGCCTTTATTTCTATTCATTTTGATGAATCGGTGAGGTTCTGTTGATCAAACTTTAGTTCTGATGCTGCCTTGTTGTTTCGGATGCCATCACAGTGCAGTCCAGCGTGATTAAGCCTCAGTTTAGATCTGATATTACAAACATTTGATCAGATTCGTTCAAAATGCTGCAAACATCAGTGATTGAAGGTGTTCTCCTGCAGGTATCAAAGCAACTCTGACGGCAGACAGAATAACGACACTAGCAGAGGGTAAGTAAAGCAGAGAGCTTGTCTAACATGTTGACGTCTCAGTTTAGATCTGATCAGAAATGATTCACATGGATGCAAATGACCTCTGACCCATGTGATGTTGACTGTTATTGCTTTCTTCTTTTTTGCTATTTCATTGACACATTTTTGACACATTTAATATAGATGTGATGACGTTGCCACACCTAAATTTACCAACAAGTGATATTTCAATTATGTTCTATTTAATTTCATGACATGCATCATATTTGTGGGGTGATGGTGGACGCTGGTGGTGGTCAGAAGACCTGGTGGCGCTGGTGCAAATGGCAACACGCTTCCGTCAGACTGGCCCAGCTACAATGTAGCTGCTTACCCCCATTAGCTCGTTTGCAAATGGGCGAATGACTGGATGCGGTGTGAAGCTGTTCGGGGTTCTCTGGATGAGATAAAATGCTGTAAAAGTACATTCCTTCATAAGAGCAAAGATGCTTAGATTGACATCATTGTTATAAATGTTACGCTGTCTTGTTTTCAGTTTCGTTTTCAGACTTTTTCGCCTCCTAATCGCGTTTCTTGCCGTAGTTTCTCACAGGGTTTCAGTGATTCTCCATCCCAGCTGGCCTCAGATCTACAGAGGAGAGACGGTCATTTTGAGATGTCAGATCCAGGAAGCTGGAGGAGCTCAGTGGACGTACGAATGGAAAACAACCAATAGAAAGTCTCTAATACTGTGTGAATACATGAACATCTCAGCTACCGAGGCTCACAGTGGAGAATACAGCTGCAGAGGAAAAGGAAGAGACTTGACACCATGGAGTAATGTTGTTAAACTAACTGTGTGTAAGTTGACTATTTAGCATTTAAATGAAAGTGATCATTTATGAGATTTTTATTTTTTGTCACGTGAACTAAATAGCTCTCAAAGCAATAATAAAACCAAATTTTCAACTCTTCCCTGCGGCTCCCTCACTCAGCTCCTTCAGACTAGTCAGCAGCAATTAGCAAACACCTGATGAAGCTACACACCTGCTGAGCTCATTATAAGAGCTGCTTCTCAGTGCAGCACTCCTACAGATATTGTTAAATACTTTATAGAAAAGCATTGCTGTGATGACGTGCTGAAGGTGAAGGGGCGGAAGAAGCAGGAGCTTCTTAAACAGATGGAGGATTGATTTCGAGGCGCTAAGTTGCTACGTCAAACTTGTTATGGGTCATGTTTGATATATACTGCGTTTATAGAACGACTGAAGGTAACATATTCCTTGATTGTGCTGTAAAATGGCACAGAGTGCCTGGAAAATACATAATACTTCCCATTTAAATAGAATTAAAATGAAAAGATAAAAGATGATCAGGACAAATGTTTGACCCAGTTTCAAATGTCTCTCCAGCGTCTCCCCCTCAGCCTGTCCTCTCTGTGTCTCCATCATGGCTGAATCCTGGAGCCTCAGTGACTCTGAGCTGTGAGGGTTTGAAGCATCAATCAGCAGGATGGAGGTTCTTCTGGTATAAAAAGGTTCCTGATCCATTCAGCCGCTACAGATATGAGCTGCTGCAAGGCAGCACCAATGGGACCGAACAGAACTCCTTCATCGTCAATGGATCGATTCTCACAGCAGGATTTGTGTGCAGAGCAGGAAGAGGAGAACCAAAGTTTTACACTTATTACAGTGAACCAAAGTTTGTCTGGTCTGCAGGTCAGTTTGTTTCTGTCTTTGCTCTCGATTAAAAACAAGTTGCAGAGGCTTTTAGCCTGATCCAATGTTTCTTTTAGACGCTTCTTCGACTTTTATACAAATAAAAGATTCTGAAAATTGTCTTCTTAGCACACAACATTGGAAATAAAAAATCTTTTTGATCATATCCATCTAATAAATCATTCACATTATGGGATAATAAACATGACTTTCAGTGGGATTTAATCTTGACAGAAACATGAGGTAAATTTCTATAGATTTCTGACAAATTTATACAGCTGATAAAAAGAAAAGCTAAAGAAATCAGCAGGCAGGAAATAAAATCAGCCATCAAGTTTAGAGATGAATTAAAACATTGATCATAAGAAACATTCATCGATAAATTCCAACTTGTTTTTGTAAAAGACAAAATAATTATTTCCACTATGGTAGTTTATTTCGTTTAAGAAGCACTGAAATATTTTTGGTCAACTTGCTGAAATGTTTGCTGTAATCTTTATTGCTATAGAAACAAGCCATTTGTAATGAAACATTTCAGAGATGTTTCTGTTCTCAGATGAAATCCTGTCTTGTTTCCAGATCCTGGTCCAGCAGCTTCTCTCTCAGTGAATCCTGACAGAGTTCAACACTTCAGATCTGAATCTGTGTCTCTGAACTGTGAGGGAAACTCTGCTGAGTGGAGAGTGATGAGGTTTATAGAAAGAGACAGACTGTCATACTGCTCCTACTGGGGGAGAATGACTGGATCGACATGCACCATTGACCGAAATCAGTTTCATAGTGGAGTTTACTGGTGTGAGTCTCGATCTGGAGAGACCAGCAACGCCATCAACATCACTGTACAGGGTAAGATATTGGCTTGTTATTATTAGTATTATTAATACTGGAGGCATTCACACTATTGAGCTCCACTTTTCTGGTTGCTCTGTAAATTTCGCAGCGCTTCTTCTCCTGCATACTTTATGCTATTTTCACCATTCAACTTTTATACTATTCAGCTTGCTCTCCTAATGCCGGCTACATCTCTTGGTATTCATAACCTTCATACTTTTTAGAATATTTATTTTTTCCATTAATTTTTCTCCCCCCATGGGGGAAACTGCTCCATCCTGTGGCTGAATTGAGAATTACAATATAAAATGTTTGCTGTGTTTCTCAGTGGATGTTTCAGGTTTCACACTGCATGGACTATGTCTTACCTTTCTGCAAGTCTTCAGCAGCTGGCTTCAAACGCTTTTGCCATTTTCACCAAAAGCATTCAGCATTCACACTAACATTTTCATAGGAAATGAACACTTTCCAGTTATTTTTGATCTCTTTTTGCATTTAAACAAAATGAACATATTTGTGTTATAGCTTTGACCTACTTAAAGGCCAAAGCTTTAAGTAGGTCCATGGTACTGATTGCTATCTCAACTGACTGCTGAGATAACAATCGATTTTCATAGTCGCTAAATGAGCAGAGCAAAAGACGCCTCTTGCAAATGTGTTAATGCGTTCTCATCGGTTTGACACATTCTCACCTTTTGCAAAGCAGCTAACACAGACGCCATTCAAGCAGACCAGACTCCATTGTTTCACTGTGTTAATCAAATGTTGGCTGTTCTCTGATCATATTTTGGTTTACATTGACGGTATTTTCCGTAATAGTTCAGAGTGTTTCGTTTCTGTGTAGAATATTTCAGTTTTCATGTCGGTAAACCCATTTATCTGTTCATAAAGTTAGCTTACATGTTCATGTATTTGATGAAACGTTTGTTGAAAGTGAATTGCAGTGGGAACTATAAACAAAGCACAGCCATGAAAATAGACACAAAACTATCCTGAGAAAGAAATCAAAATATTCTACTAAATGTTAGTTTATTATTGTACATGGTTAAGTGATCAATCTAGACTGAATGTGCTTCTGATTAGACATAGAGAAGTTTTTAGGTTTTAAAATTTGGTTCCAGTTTTTTTTTTTGATTGATTACTAAATTACATTTTTATAAAAATGTTATTACTGCTGAATTTTACAAGAAAATGGCTCTGTCAGAAACACTGACCGTTTTTAATCGTCTTTGCTCCTACCCAACATTGTCTGATTGTTTTACAGATGATTTTTCTGCTCGTCTCCTGGTGAGTCCTGTTCATCCTGTGACTGAGGGAGATCCTGTCACTCTGAGCTGCAGAGATCAAACACAACGTCTCTCCAACGTGTTTTTCTATCACAATGATAAACGACTCAATAATGATGGCAGAGAGGAGCTGAATATCTCTGCAGTGTCAAAGTCAGATGAAGGTTTCTACAAATGTCAACATTCAGGAAAAGAGTCACCAAGGAGCTGGATGTCTGTTAGAGGTGAGGAGGATTAAAAAGTTTGAATCATTTTAGTAAGATAAGCAGTTAACGGCATTTGTTTCGATTTGATATGCTACAGATTTTTGACAGTTGTTTGAATTTGTCTTATCTCCACAAGCTGTGTCCAGTCCTGTCAGCTCTTTACTTCTAGTGCTGCTGATCATTGGACCAGTGAGTGGGATCCTTCTCATCTTTCTCCTGCTCTTGTTGTGGCGCTGCGTCAGGTCAGCTTGAGATTTATGTCCTCTCATAAATCGTGAATATGCCACGAAAAAAATCCTTTCTTTCACTGATAAATTCCCTTTCATGCTTTCAGATTGTTTCTGACAGAGAGGCGCAGTCAGAGCTCCGCCAGCAGCCATGCAGCAAATCAAGCTGGGAGTCAGGTTTACAGCTCTCTGCTGCAGGGTTGGTCACAGAATTAACCGCATTTGTATTTTGACTTATTTTTCTCTTTACGGTGATTCAGTTTCACAAAAACAAGTCTCAGACAGTTCAGGCTTCACCAAAAAATGAACTGAAACTGTCAGGAAAGGCTTTAGCTGCATTAGAAATCACAATAATTACACAGACATAATTATAAAACAGACATTTTTGATGTTTTTTTAAAATAACAAATGTCTTTGCTCCAGCTGCATCACTTCAAAACTTTAATCATGACATTTCTTTTACTTATTTTAGGTGACATGTCTCCTTATGAAAACATTGACACTTGCAAAGCCACTGGAAATGGTAATTATGCTTTAAAACAGCTGCAACAACTAAGTTTGGCAGCTGATTAATTGCAATTGATATAAATCCTGAAATTTGTCAGATATTCTGTAATCCCAAGGATTTAAAACATACAACAACAAAAAAGAAGAAAAAAATTGGAGATTTTGAAGCATAAACTTTTCTTTATGTTGTGATTTTCACAGAAAGGCCTCGTCATCCAGAGGAAGATTGTGTGTATGTTAACGTGAAACCAGGTAAACATCTGCCTTGCTTAAACCATTTTCCCTTAAGAAACACAAAAATAAAATGCTTCAAACATTTTGTCATATTTTACAAGCATGTGAACAAATGTCCAATGAATAATATTTCCTCTAAGCTTTAAATTCTGAATTTTAAAACATAAACGTCTCTATTTAAGAAGGAGTGAATTTAGTTAACTTTAAAATTACACACTGGCTCTAGACGGTAATATTTCTATTTTGGAAAAACATTTCCCTTTGTGGGAGGTAAACACAAGATTTTGAGGGAGAAAAAATAATAGGGTTAATTTTTCATGACACTTTCTAATGTAGATTTAGTAAAATGCATGCTGTGGTGAGTGTTTGCTTCTAATAGTTCAGTCAGAGTGATGAAAAGATGGCAGAGAGAGCTGGAGAGAAAGACTTGACTGAACCAAGAAGCCCTGCTTAATTGAGCCAAAAAATAATCTAGAGCCACTTGTTTAAAAGTTGGTTGTCTTGTTTTGCATAACTGGAATATTTTTATTTAATCTTTCACCAAAATAGACTTTGAGTTGCTCACAGTTGTGGTCAGAACTCTTAAGAGAGAAACTTGCAATCTTCCAATAAGAAACTACAGAGAAAATGTGTCTGTAAAAAAGACAAATATAAATATACGTATATTTAAATGTAAATGAAAACTTTTTACATTCTGATCCCAAGCGTGCAGCACATGTAAAAGCTGTAGAAATATTTTTCCACCAGTTCCACTTCTCTAGATCTAGGTTACTAGGTGACACTACTAGTTTGTCTCTATTGTTGGAAAAATGTCCCAACAATGTTCCACTAAAAGTTACGTTGAATAGTTATAAATAAAGTGACTACAACCCAGCTGTTTGTTATGCAACAACATTATCTGATTCTAGCTATGATGTCAGTGCTGTTTTATTAAAATAACATTGGTATCTGCTTTCCAGTGGCTTCCTGTGAAGGTTAAAACTATCAACCAGGACAAAGGAAAGAACAACAGAAAAGGTAAATAACATCTTTCATTTGGAGTCTTTATTGTCATGTATGTGTCATTTGGATCAACAAAAAAAACATCTTTTAGTAACTTTAAACTAAATCTGCTTTTAATAGACAATATTTAACATTTTGATATATGCTGGTTGTCTGCAGGAAGGTGGAGTCCAGGCAGTAATGGATCCTCCAGTTTTTTCTCCAATCAGGAGCAGCTGCCATGCAGGCTTCAGGCTTGTTTGTTCTACAACAATTAAATTAACCAGATTTATAACATGTAAACAGTTAAAACATATTCATCACTGGTTGTGATGCTTAGTGTAGTTCTGTCAGTTTAATATGCTAATAATTTATTGTTTTTATATTTGAAGAAATGACTTGTTTGGTGGTTAGTTTCCTAAAGAAGTAGACGTAGATAAGTCAAAGAGCTGCAACAGAATCTTTGCAGGATTCCAGTGAAAGTTATAAACTATGTTTGTACTCATTTGTAGATTTTTGCTGAATTTGCAATAAATTCAAGATTGTAAGCTTTGGTGTTGTGCAATTGTCTTTAGAGCTGATGTGTCAAAGCGTAATGTGTTGTAGTGTGCAAAACATCACTGAGAATAAAATGTTTATACCCCAACAGATTACAATCAGAGGTGGGAAGTAACTGAGTTACATCTACTCAGTTACTTTTACTTAAGTAATATTATGATGACATATTACTGCTCATCTTGAGTAAAATGTCCGGGGAACCTTAGAGACTTACTTTATTGAATGAATAACACATTTGTTTTAACCAAAGACTCATAACTACAGTTTGTTGAAGTGAGTCAGAAATATAAGAATGTAAAAATGTAACTGCTTCCAAACCACAAAATAAAAGACAAAAATGTAAATCAGTCTTATTTGCAATTAACGGAAATATTTTATTTTATTTTTTGTTTTATTTATTTTAGCGTGATTCGTCCATCTGGCGGTAATGTCTCAATTTCCTTTTCTTCCCACAACCTCAAGCAATAAGAAACGATGACGTCACATCCTGTGAGATGGTCGTTGAGGGAGAAAAAAACAAAACATAACACCCTAAGTAATGTACCGGAGACCTAAGGCTGAGCTCTCCCACAAATTACAATGTGTAGCATTCAGATTAGACACAGAAGTTTCCTCCAGGGGTGAGGAAGCTAACATTAGCTAGCTAGCCGACCGGCCCTGTTGTTCGCCATGAATTTAAGAGGACTCTTTCAGGACTTCAATCCCAGGTAACGTTAGCTGCGAGCTAGCTTCGGCTATGTCATAGCTTCGGCTCTTACTAGCTGGGAAATATTAAAAGAAAAACACGCGTGTCTGTGTTTTTAGAGTTTAGACACACAGTACTGTGTTGTTGTAACCCGCGTAGTCGCACAAAACCGTCTGAATAAAGTTGTTGAACCTAAATAAAAGTGTCCGGCTTCGAGAGGCCCGGCTAGCATGCTAATGTAAACAACGCAAAACCAATTTTGAACTATGACCTTTCCTGTAGCTACTAAATAGTTTGTTCATTACATTAGCATCACTGAGGTTACTGACTTTGCACAGTAGTGCGTTGAGATAAAGTGACAACTTCATAAACACCTTTTTAATTCTGTTGTCTTTCATTATTATGTTGTCATAGTAATTAAGTGAAGTCTAAACAGGGACACAACATATTTAGCATGCATTATAGCATGCATTACAATAACGCTATAATAATCCTACTATTAATTTAAAGTACTTTTGAATGATAATGATGTCTCTCATACATTGATACATGGCAACTGTAAAAAAGCAACTGAGAAAAATAATCAAAGAAAGTTAAGATCCCATTGTGTTTCTCTTGCAATAAAAATGGATTTAAGCGTAGATCTTTACCTTGTTAGAAGTTTTAAATCAGAAGGATGACTATAATTGTGATAGCAGTTTTTATAAATGTTATGATTCTTACAAAGCATTTTAATTGTTGTCTACTCATCTGAGATTGGGTTTTCATATCATTCTCCAGCAGTAATTTATTTGTCTAATCAGGTTGTCTCCAATAAAAAATAAATAAAAATGCAAAATTGATTATTTGCTAGTTTGTAATAAGAATAGTTAGTTTTGTTATGATTGTCATGAGCTGCTCCTCACTAAAAAACAACTAATCCACGCAGCAATTAAATACAGGGAAGTTAGAATGCGGGTCGATTGTAAATAAAGTTGCAATAATCATTATTATTGGAGGTTTTTCATCCTATGTTTTTTAACATAAATGTGTTTTCTATTGAATTTTTCTTATTTTTTTTCAATTTCCAGATTCTAGATTTTTGCAAAATCTGTTTTAATTTTTTTTTAATGTCTTTTTGCTTTTCTTCACATGTCCTTTTTGTGCTTTGATGCCACTCATGTCTCCTGTCGCCCTCTTCGTTGCTGCAGTAAGTTCCTCATCTACTCCTGCCTGCTGCTGTTCTCCGTGTTGCTGTCCCTGAGGCTGGACGGGGTCATTCAGTGGAGCTACTGGGCCGTGTTTACCCCAATATGGCTGTGGAAACTGTTGGTGATCATCGGGGCCTCTGTGGGGACCGGAGTGTGGGCCCACAACCCTCAGTACAGGTAGACACACACACATTCACACACAGATACACACATGGCCTCTGGCGTAAAGTGTCTGTTTACGTCTGATCTCTCTGTTTGTTTAAATGTTGTTTGTAACCTATTTTATTGAAATACATTAAAAAGAAACTATCCCATTACAAATGTCTCATAATCAATAAGCTCTTCCTGAATTGGTCATCATTACTTGGCAGAAAAAAGTAATGGTGATCATTACTTAGTCAGCTGGATTTTTTTTGGCTCCTCCTCTTGAAACATTTGACTATAACTTTGACTCAGCAGGTTTTCTAGTTCCGCCAAATGAAAAATGAACCGATGGTGAGCTGATAGGACCTTTTTCTTTTATTCCCGTTAAACTATTTATTCTTTGGGGGGTTGGATCACAGTCCCTGGAGGACAAACCACTTTGGCTTTTAAAGTACATTCCCCATACTAAGCGTAATTATTAATGGGGATGAAAATCAGTGCTATTATGATGGTAATGATGATAAAACTTGTTTTATTTTGATGGTAATGATAATAAAACTTGTTTTATTTTGCACGTCGTCCCTCAGGGCTGAAGGGGAGACATGCGTGGAGTTCAAGGCCATGCTGATAGCGGTGGGGCTGCACGTCCTGCTGCTGATGTTCGAGGTGTTGGTGTGCGACCGCGTGGAGAAGGGCAAATACTTCTGGCTCCTCGTCTTCATGCCGCTCTTCTTCGTGTCGCCCGTTTCCGTAGCAGCCTGTGTCTGGGGCTTCAGGCACGATCGCTCCCTTGAGGTCAGGAGAATTAACACACACACACGCACGCACGCACGCACGCACGCACGCACACACCCTCCCCACAAACATACACACAGCTCAAGCAACAAAATTATAATATTTAAGCACAAATCTGTGAAATTCTGTGTCTGTGCTAGTAGTTGTTTGTGTGTTTGGCACAAGATTTTCAATAGATTTCTTTGGGGGGGGGGAAATGTGAAACTTAAATCGTTTTTTTTCATGTAATACTATCAGAATATGCTGATGACAACTTCCTGTTTCTCCTCAGCTGGAGGTGCTGTGTTCTGTAAATATCCTGCAGTTCATCTTCATCGCTCTGAGGTTGGACGGAATCATACGCTGGCCTTGGCTGGTGAGGAACACCCGACACACACTTCCTGTTGTCTCACAATACACACATTGTTTCTGCCATTTTATATCATGGACTTATTTTACAACATTAACAAAAAAAACAAAAACATTCTTCACAGAATATTTTATAAGGAAGAAGTGAAAATATATATACAGCGTAGAAAACATTCTGCACATACACAGTTGTAACCATAAGTTTACACACACTAAATAAAAATATAAACCTTTTTTTTATTCATTTGCTAAATCAGACCAAACATTTCTTGTTTTAAGTCAGTTAATTTCTGCTTGCTAATTGCAAGTAGCAACAACTTCAGATTTTTGTCTTCAAAATCAGAAGTTTACATGCAGGTCATTTAGTAAACATAAATAATTTAGGTAATTCTAACTGGCCTAAAACAACAAAAGTTTGATCTGACTTCATTTCAGACGGTGAGAAAAAACGTGTATGTAAACTTCTGGTTTCAACTGTTATTTTCCTTCCACTGAAGTTATGCACAGCTCTGTTTATGTGTCAGGTGACATCACAACATAAAGAAATATGGACAGAAATAAATATATTAGTTATTTAATCCGTTATTGTGTGATATTTTGATAAAATGTAAGTGTGTGTGTGTCCTGCAGGTGGTGTGTGTCCCACTGTGGATCCTCATGTCCTTCCTGTGCCTTGTCGTCCTCTACTACATCATCTGGTCAGTCCTCTTCCTCCGCTCCATAGACATCATCGCCGAGCAACGGCGCACGCACATCACCATGGCAATCAGCTGGATGACCATCGTTGTACCTCTTCTCACCTTTGAGGTGAGGAGCCTCCAGTTTTACTCCTAGTGACTCTGTTGCACTGGACTAATAAAATGGTTTCATAGTGTATTTCTAAATCCACATTGGTTCTAATACATTTTTTTTAGATAAAAATATGAAGTTAACCTGGTGGCTTTTTTTAACAAAATGCGCGTGATTCTATGACCATGAAAGTTGTGTGACAGAATTTTATGTAAAATAACGATATTGTTACTATTTGGGTCTACATTGCCATAGCAACCACTACATCTTTAGACGTTACGTAAACAAAAACTTTAGCTTGGAGTCAGAGTGGATGAGAAATTTCAACTGAGGTGATATTGTTGTTTCGAAACCATTTCCAACTAATATGTTTATAATGGCATAATAATACAAATTTGCTCTCTAAAAGACTCAAAATTTTTTATTTTAAACGAAAAACTCGACACTGGACCTGGAAGGTGTTTTATTTTGCATATTTAAACATAACAACCAAAAACAAATAAATAAAAAGGAAATAAACCAACACACAAACTAAACTAGGCATTATAAAGTGTCCACAAACAAAATTGCCCTTCAAAAAAATATTACTGATCATCAGAAAGGAAATGATCGAGCTCACCTTAAATTATCACACGATTAATATAATTGCTTTTTACGACACTAACTTCACATGTCAGAGGTCATAATGTCTTAACTTAGGAGAAAAAAATATTGAATTTTTGGGTATCAGAATAAAGGGAAAACCATCCATAATTTTCATTTTGACTCAGATTTTTTTTTATCCTTTCAGATCCTGTTGGTGCACAAACTGGATGATCAAAACAACAACAGTATGAGCTACGTGTGTGTGTTCGTCCCGCTGTGGCTCTCTCTGCTCACACTCATGGCCACCACCTTCGGACAGAAAGGAGGAAACCACTGTGAGTATGAAACCACAGCCTTCTGACGCTAATGCAACATTTATAATTAGGTTTAGGATATATGTATATATTTTTGTACATTTTAGATTTGTTTTTGCAAAAACATTAGTTTCATAACTATTACGTTCGTCTGACTTTGTCGATTCTCTTCCATCAGGGTGGTTCGGCATCCGTAAGGACTTCTGCCACTTCCTGCTGGAGCTGCTGCCCTTCCTCAGGGAGTACGGCAACGTGTCCTACGACCTCCAACGCAGCGAGGACCCCGAGGCGGTCGACGACCTGCCCGTCCCCGAGCCGCCGCCCAAGATCGCCCCCATGTTCCACAAGAAGACGGGCGTGGTGATCACTCAGAGCCCCGGGAAGTACTTCGTCCCGCCGCCGAAGCTCTGCATCGACATGCCCGACTAAACGCCGGAGCCTGGCGCGCAGCCGGCGGACTCTTGTTTTTTAAAAAAAAACTATTAAAGCCAAAGCTGCAGAGGACACGGTGTACAGATTTATCTGCTGACCTGAAGGAGTCGGAGCGGCTATCTGAACTGAGCCGCGGCGCGCTCCTGAGAAGGAGGCGGGGTCTGTTCAGAGCCGGCGGATCAGAACTCCTCACATTGGTTTCTTCAGTTGTTTGAAGACTCTTCCCTAATCTGTCTAGAAGCAAATTGTCAAACTGACTGTTTTTCGCCTCTCGGTGAAATCACACTGTGTTGCTTATGTCCAATCTGACAAACC
>CAEFZX010024300.1:0-13958 GCA_903066825.1 Alfaro cultratus
GTTACCTGTTATGGTGCGGTGCATAAAAAACCTTTTGCAAAATTTCAGAAGATTATATTTAAAAACATGCAAAAAAAAAAAAAAAACATTGTAAATTTTTTTTTTTTTTTTTTTTTTTTTTAACACGAAGATTCAAAACATATGATGGAAAGGCCAAAGATGACTCTCCCTGTTTGCTCTACCCCAACAAATTATTTGAGGGAAAGTGTAGTCAGGTTTGCTTGCATAGCATCCTAGCAGCAAGGTAGTTCAAAGCGCTTTACGCCGTAAAACAATGCAGTAACCAATTATGAAATAAGCAGTAAAGATTGCATTTAGTCAAAATCATCAAGCAAATGTGCATCAAATATATTGATCAATGTTCCAATTAGTTCAAATCAGATGCAGCTCTAAGCAGGCTGGTTTTTAGCCTCCATTTCTCGGTTTTTCAGCGTCTTTGCTGTTTTCTGGATGTTTGTTCCAGATTAGCAGAGCGTAGAAACTGAATGCTGCCAGGAGGGTGAAAAATAGGTGAAAAATTATTATTATTTTCTTACATGGATGTTTTCCAAACTAAATTATTTTATATGTGATATTATGCTCTTCCAAAAAAAAAAAGAAAAAGCATATGAATGAATTTAAATCAATTAATTGAATCAACTCTTTAGGGCTTTTTTGCGCATATTAAAGGGGAAGTTATTGTTATCCAAATTTCCCATGTGTGCCAGACTAAACCAAGCGTCTCATAAAGCTGTGTGCTTCTCCTCCAAAGTGTTATATAAAGATAAAAAACACTCAAATTTAGGATAATATTTTGCCTTTCAGTCAGGCAATGCATTGATCAGGAAGAGGGTCTCCGGCACGGCACGCCCAGAAACACACATCAAAGCTGGGATGCAGGCAACAAGTTGGCAGTCGGCTCTCTGATTCAGCTGCTCTCCCACCAGCAAGGATTTCAGATTTCCTCACCCGCAAATCCCGGTAAAGAGTGTCCAAGCGGATTTAAACAGCTGTGCAGCTTTATCACACGTCAGCTAGCGTCCTCGCAGACAGGACGGCTGGGGGATGAGCATCAGCATCTGATCTTGTTTAGTTGAAATATGTCTGCGTGAAATGCGTTGGAAATGCGCGTGTGAGGTAGAGCGTGAAACCTTTACGGAGCACAAACACTGAGCCCTGGCAGCGGGCTTGCATTTCGGAGGCAAGTTTTCAGGATAATGTCATTAGTTACTTGAGGCTGTTTTTACTCCATCGCTCCCTGTGCTGAGCACACCCACCAGTTCTGGAGTTATGATTTATGCATGAAGGCAAATTAGCATTTGAAAGGGAATTATTAATAAGTCCTGTTTGTGCAATTGTAGTTCAAACATGTTGGGGTGCAAATGGCCAAATTTAATTCCTCGGTTTCTTCTTAAAGGAAAGTCGGAGTGAGGAGCGAGGTCAGGTTCTCAGCCGACCGTGATGCTCCCACTGCTTCGGCACTTTGTTTTAACTTTGCTAAGAACAAGACGAGCTTCGGTAAGATTCTCACAGTGCGATAACCTGGAGGGAAAATAACGCAGTTTCAGTGGATTACACTTTAAACACAAAGATTTCAAGCAAAAATGCGTTTTTACGTTACATGTGGAGCATAATCATGACTGTATTTTATACTGTAGCAAACAATGAATTGCTGAATTGGTCTTCTCTGTAAGTAGGAGAATAGGTATATACAGTAACAAGTAGGGGAGGGGCAAAGCATCAATATCCCCTACTAAATATAGCCGGATATCACTGCCATCACTTTAACACTTTTGTCTTTTTAATGGACTTCAATCCATAGGAACGGTACCAGAAAAAAAGCTTTACTACTGGTGGGACGCCATTAAAATTTTCAATCAATTTAATTACACGGTCTATAATTAATTAAAGTATATATTGAGAAAATATTCAATTCAAAACTTCTTTCAGCACAGCTTGCACACAGCAGTAGTCCTTTCCAGCGTCCCATCACATCATCTTTTGAAGCAAAAACTCCCATTAGGGCAAGAAAATGTTGTTTTTTCATCTGTTGATGTTTTTTGTGAACACTGACTTGCTGAAAAGGTTGTAACTACAGGGAGAGAACTAAAACATTCAGGACGCCGGCCTTCGAGGACCGACTTTGGGAACCCCTGCATTAAAATATGTCCTCAATTAATCATAATGAACACATTCAAGTTCCATTCCTCATTTTTATTAGTTTGAAACTCTCTTTTTAAAACTTTGATATCAGAAATCTGCTTTTAGAACTTCCAACAAACTCACAAAAATCACATTTCAAAAGTTCACGGTCATTTTGTTGCCTTTGCGGTCCTACCATCCCATGTCATTATCACCACACCACCGTGCTTTAGAGTTGCTATGGGTTTGACTGTTTGCTGATGACACTTTGATATTTTTTTTATCCAAAAGTAGCATAATTTTGGCTCAACAATGCAACTTTGCCCAATTTTGCTGAATGTTTATGAACTATTGAGATCTAATATTGCAAATTGAATCTGTACTGACTTTATAGACAAGAAGCTTCCAGCTTCAGAAAAGTAAATTTGATCTTTTTTTTCTGATTGTACCAAAACCAAGCCTTGAAAATGTGTTAGTTGCTTTTCAATCAAGCATGCAGGGATGTTTACTCTTAATCTTTCTCCCAACTCATCTAGAATCCGTCTACCTGTTACTTCTCAGGGATTTTCATGTTCTGACTCATCCTAACTACCAACCATGCTTGAATTTAGTTCAGTGTAACACATTTGACTAAAATCGAGGGTGATTTAATTATTCAGCCAGAGTTCAGTGTGTTAATCCGTGCCGCTCCCTGTTATGAGCTTCCCTCTGCTTGGTGTTAGCGAGCGTGAGGTTGATGGAGCTGCTTTCCTGCACAGAGCGACTCGCGCTATTATGGCTCAGGATCCCGATCCCACCGCCATCAATAAAGGTGAAGGGGCCATTAAGTTTTCATCAGAAACACTTTATTACTCCACCACTCCTCGCTGACGGGTTTGTCCAGGCCTTTTGTTTCCAACTTGTCAACAAACCGTGGTCCGAAGCACACACACAAAAAAAGGCAAGACAGCTCGTGCACAGAAACACCAACTAATGGGTTCTGCTCTTGTTTGTGCTGGCGAAGGCAGACAGCCATCAGTTTGAGGGCTGTTGTCTTTATGAGGACAGTCTGAAAAGTCGGGCCAGGACGGCGGATGGAGGACTGAGGCTCCCTGGGAGGCTGGCCTACTTGTGCTCTGCTTTCTTTCTGTTGTTGTTCCATGTTGTCAAAAGCTTTCTGTTTTTGTTTTTTCTTTCTCTGGAAAGCTCTGCTGGGTTTCTGTGCCGCTGGCGTTCTGGAGTGCAGGGCAGAAAGGCAGAGACGGGCTGGCAGGGACCTACTGTCTCCCTTGACACGTGACGCGTTCACATCATTGTTTTCCAGAAAGTTGTGGAGAAGTTTAAAGCAGCAGGTTTTGGGGAGCAGCGCAGCACACAACTGCACACTCGCCAAGCCACACTGATCCCTCTGTATCAGGTGTTGGCAACCTTCTTTGTCTGCTCTACTGGGGCTCTTCACAGCCAAATGAGACATGCTTTTGATTATAAAAACAATAATAAGAGGTGATTTTTATAAAATATTTCCATAGATTACCTACAACAGAAGGTCACCAATGCTGCAAGGCTTAGAAGTCATTTCATGTCTTGTTGTTTAACTCCAAAATATGTGATTTATATTTTTAAGTGAGCTGGAAATCTCTCGTGTAAAACTGGAGAAATTTCCTTTAGCACTTTTAGTTATAGAAAGTGCTAAAGAACTTTCTACTAGTCCTTTAGCACTTTCTAAAGGACTTAGAAAGTGCCGAACTTGAATCTCCATATTCGGTAATGCCTGGCTTTACACAGCATGTAGATTGGAAATTTGTCACAACAGAACCCTGATTGGTGCATCTCTTTTAAACTAAAACGGTTAAAGAAGCTGACCATAATTAGCCTCTTTTAGTTTCCATTCAGTGTTCGCTATCCTATCAGAGCAAACTGTAAGTATTCCAGTAGATACTATATAATAATTGTTCATGGCCTTGAAGACGTGGGTGTTTGCTTAAAGTGTGTGTGCTGCCAGGGGCGTGTCACCTGGAGGAGGTGTGCTGCGACCTGCTGCTGGGTGCAGCGTGGCGGAGAACGAGTGACCCTGCCAGCAGACATTTTCACCTTAACCCGTTAACAGCTTACGCGCCTCCAGCTGCTTCACGAAGCTGTATTAGTTTGGCCTCTACAGCTGCCAGCCCACACTCCAACGTGAGTCGTAGCTGTGTGTGTCTGAGGGTTGGCTTGTTGCTGCGACGAGTGGTGGCCCGGCTCCAACAGCACCCACTGGGACGTGTTCGAGTCCAACCCCGTCTTTTGCCTGTCCACGAAGAAAAAAACCGCAGCACGCCAAAGCCGAGCTCCTGGGCTGTGGAGCAAAACGTTGTCTTGCTTCCTCTGAAATCCTTCACGAGGCAGAACCGGCGGCCCGTGTTGTCTTCCCCGCATGCCAGGAAGATGAATTGTAGACGTTACTGGAGATGTTTCGCCGTGCCTAATTGCCAGCTACCTATGAAGAACACTTACTGGTGCATAAACCATGCTAGACGCTCATTTCATCACTCAGTGAGCCAGAACTACTTTTAAGTAGGCAGATAACTCATTTAATGAAATTCACTTCAGAATCCTTTGTCTGGCAGCAGCACAGTCTTTGTGTTTGGCCTGATTCATTAAATCAATATGTAGAGAGGATTACACTGTAAGAAATGTTTGGAGGGAGCTGCATTCATCTGGTTTTATTACCCAACTTTTATTTACTTTGTTTTGGATTAAATGGAAATGCTGCATGGTCTGTGTTATTCGTTTTCGCGCTGGCTGTTTGTATGCAGACAGTTGGATGAAGGTTAAAGTGAGTTTCAGAGACGTGGCTCTTCTAGTTATCCGCTTTAAATGCATCTACAAGATTTTCCACTCATTTTTTAAACTGTATTTGTGAATATTTTTACTGTCTTCAAGATAATGGAAATGTTTCATAGTCCTAAAATGCTTTGTGGATGTGGGAAGCGCAATACCATTATGGTATTTAACAGACGCTAAAGCTAGCATGCTAATTTCACCATGTTGATACTCAACAGGGGCCAATGAGGCACCATGTCAAAGCTACATGTCAAACTCAGTGCCGACATGACACCAACAGGGTCAGATTTGTTCAGACTGTATGGTTATGCTTCAGGAAGTGATTCTTTGGAATCAGTTTTAAAGTTGTTGAGTATCGTTAACTCTGTTGCTAATTTTACCTAACTGACCACAGTAGGACTTCTATCTGGGTACAGAATAAACTTCATTTGCTTCACCCCATCGTTGGTGGAGAATTTGAAGATAAAAAATAAGAGTGTGAATACAAACGCATAGCTTGAAGAATTCCTAACAGTCGATAAGCAAACCTTCAGCTCAGACGTCGACCTTTATTCAACAGGAAGTTTACTTAACAACCAAATAAACTAACGCTTTAGAATTTATCCAGAAAAGTTAATAAAAAATTTAATGGCTAAGAGAGCACTAAACTTTTTCAAAGTTAGCAAAAAAGCTAAAGCTATAAATGAAAATTTAGCTCCACTACTATCACATTAGCGGTTTGATGGAAATGTGCCAACCACTTTTCTACAGAATTCTTTTTCTTTTTTTTTACAAGTCAAATTATCTTTTATTCTCTTTTGATCACTGGTGGTTTTGACCATCTGCCATGGGTCCCATTTTCATTCAATCTTTTTCCCACTAATTAAATATGACTCCAACCTTAACTAAAATCAGTGTGTATTTGTACACCATTGAAAAGCAATAGGGCTCTAAGCAATTGTAATGTGTCCTACAACAGAGATACACTCTAATAGTTTTTAAGTTGAAATTTAGTACTTAGAACTAAATTTGCTTTTAAGAAAGTCCTAATCATCCCCTCTACCTCTACATAAGCTCCCTGAAGACATTTTAAAACTGCTATAAGTTTCCAAATTTACACAACTGTATACATTTTTCCACCGAAACGTAATCTAAATTCAGAAAAGCCTGTTGTTTAATTGGATCTCTTGTTATGTTGTTCACACTGTTTTGGCCGAAGCAGACTGCAGGATCAGAGAGGGGACGCTCCAGCTCGTTTGCTGCCTAATAACAGGACGATGAACAAGGTCTGGCCTTTATCTCTCTGAGCTTCATCGGAGAAAAATGAAGGGTCTGTTCTCTGAGTTGGCCTCCCGTTGGAGGGGTGGGCTACACGATCTAATGCCGTACATGTCACACACGCAAACACACCACAGGGACGAAGGGCAACCTGGGATGCTTTCAGACAAGCATGTGAACAAGCAGAAAGCTTTGAAATCTCTGCGGACTCCAGTTTGCTCCTCACGCCTGCTGCAGCGAAGCATCTCTCCGCCTCCTTTACCTCATAAGCCTCTTCTGCTGTAATGCTAATGGGAATCCTCTGTGGTGAAACCCATTTGTGTGGAAGTGTGTCGAGCTGTTATGAATGATGTTATGGAGTCTAATGTTCCCCTACAGCCCTACGGGGGGGGGAGGCCACCGCTGTCCGGCTTGCATGAGAGACACAAAGCTGACCTGTCTGGCTGCTTTCTCCCCCGAGAATCTCATTCTGTGCAGATGCTTTCTACTAAAGCATGTTTTTTATTTTTATTTTTGTACACGCCTCTGGAAAGGTATTCACACCCCTGTGCTTTTGTCGCATTGAAACCTCAATCTTTGATGCATTTTATTGCAGCTTTATGCAATAGACCAACAGAAGGTAGTGCATAATGGTGAAGTAAAAGGTTTTCAAAGGTTTTTACGTGTAAATATCTGAAAAGTGTGGTACGTACATTTGGACCGTCTTTACGAGAGAAAAATAGATAACCGGAGCAATTCTATTAAAGTTCAGAACACAGAAGTGTATTGCCTAATGCTCCCAGTTGTTTTGTTGTGCTTCTCAGTTCACTACTTCAAGCAAAACGCCTCTTATTATTTTGACAGTCTTGTCAAGAATAAACAGATTCTCGTCTACAATGTTGAGAATCCAAGATATTTGAGTAGTGAGACAGAAGTTAAAAAGGCAGAGCATTTTGAACATCGCAAACCTGCAGCGAAAATGACTTTACATAGCATTAGCTGCCATGCTGTTGGCAACTGGGGTGGAAATATATCCATGTTGCATCCTTGTGTATGTAGTGAGCAAAAAAATATCTTCTAAAATAACTTTTTGGTTGTTATGATAGCATATAACGGTAGCTGTTATGTTCTCCTAACTTGTTCTTTTTGTAGACTTTTGTTATCTATACTGAACATATGGAAAACTCTCTTCCCTTACTTTTTTACTTTCCAACATTTGTTGTGATGAGTAACCGTGGCAACTTGGTGTAGTAGCTGATTAGCATATCAAAACCTAGCGAAAATACTACAACTATGACCCCAAATCCCAGACGAGTTGAAAAGGAGGCTTGATGGATGTAGATCTCTGCCATCGATCATAATTCTTGTCTTTCTAACCACTACAACACTATGTTCAAAACAAAACTTGGAGTTGGTTTTAATTATAGTTTCAGTATAAATTGTAGTTTCATACAAACTAGAAGGTTTTTTGATAGTAACTTTTTAAAAAATTGTAATTTATTTTTTACCTGCCTGTTGAAATTTCAAGCTAGCTGGCAGGTTGAAGGGAAGATGGCTAAAGATAAATAGAGACATTTCTTGGAAGAAAAGCTTTTAGTGGCTACTGAAAATATTAAACGTGCAGTCAGAAAAGTAATTAGTAAAGCAAGCATTATTTAACTTCCCATTCATAGTTACACACAAGTTTATAAGGGTTTTACTAACGAAGTACCAATAAAATACATTGAATTTGGCTGTAACGTGGAAAAATTGGAGAAAGGTTTAAGGTGTTCAGCCTTTGTGTGAAATAACTCAAAGTAAAGTGCAAATGCATTCTGCTTTTACTGGGCGGAGAAGATAAAAGGATGATAGACATTGATGTGATGAACAGTGTCTGCTTTGATGCCATAATTAAGGGTTCAGGGAGAGACGGCTGAGTGACGCCAGGGAGCAAAGAGAAACACAAAAAAAGAGACCTGGTGAGTTATTTCGATGACATTCTTTCCGTTGTCACCCAGCAGATCCCAAAGCAACTCAGTATCCACTTAAAATCCCCCCGCACACACACACACACACACACACACACACACACACACACACAAAAGGAGCCATCATTCGTTTTATTTTCATATTCCATTAATAAGCTGCCGGTCCTTTCAGCTGTTCACTATTGGAGACGCTCCACCTATAATGTTCTGCCTTCCTCGAGCTGAAAGAGGCAGGATGAAGCTGCAGGGGTCAAAGGTCGTGTTTTACAAGCTTCCTGTGGAGCAACCTGTTTGTCCAGTGTCCAGTTCACCGCACCTGGCTGCTGCTTTATGATGCAAACCCACCTGGAGGCCTGAGGCGGGGGACCACATATAAATTATCGGTGTTGGTGTTTTTGGTTGTTTGTTCACCTTGACTTACGCCAGGTATGTAAATAGTTGTTAAAAAAAAAAAGCGGAGAAGTTGGAGCCAGACAGAGAGATGGATGTTTGGTCCACTGACAGCAAGTCTTGCATGAAATACGCTGCTAACTTATTATCATACAGAGCATGTTTATTCCCAGACCGCTGCTGTGTGTGTGTGAGACAATATAATGGTAGGTGTTGTGTGGGTATAGAAAAAGCATGAATGAGCGGAGCGTTCATATTTGCCTTATGAATGTCATTTTTATGCACTCATGAGGCGGCCCCTCTGAGGTTTGAGCGAAAATTCATTCTAAACTACCGCTACGTTTATGGTGATAGAATGCAAATAGAATGCAATATGTTTTAGAAACGATAATGGTTGAGAGGTGGGGTGCATAATGATGTGTAGATACATCAAGCTGTTATTTATCTTTTCCATCAAACTGAGCAGACAGTGTTGTCAGCCGCTGATAAGAGTTGTGTATTTAATCTGTTTCTGATCTGCTTGTGTTCTGTTGAAGGCAGTGCCTATGTTTAACGGTTAGGTAGTTGAGAGAATCAAGAGTTTGAATCTTATTNTCTTATTAATTGCGCTATAAAAGAACAACAATACCGCCAAGTCCCAGTTGTTATGCTTTCCAGGAAAAAATATTTTTAAAAAGCTTAAAAATGAACTGAAAAATGTAGGAAAAACAACACCTAATATCTCAACAGTTCTTATGCAACAAAAGTAGCTGAAGATATTTTTAGTATTGATTTTTTTTTTTTAAGTTGAGAAATTTTACACTACTAAATCATAACTGTCTGACACAGATGCTCATTTCAGTTTACCATTCTTCAAGATGGGAATGACGGGAGAACATTCAAGTAAAACCGATGTGTGTTATTTCACAAAATTAGGCCATCCTAGGGCAGTCTAGTTTCATATATATATTTATTATAGTAGCTCTTCTCTGTTAGCTGTAATCTAAATTTGAATTCAAACGGCATACTGTAGCTCATATGGGTTTTCATTTTCTCTCTCACTGTCCTTGAACACAGCAGCTAAGCAGAATATATTCTACACTTGACTCAGAAAATCTTTAGTTCCCTGGAAGTTAATTTTCATCCTGAAAGGCGACTGACTGGATAGAATGAAATCCATTTAAAGGGCTTTAGAAAATGTTTGGTTGTAACATTGAGAATGGTGGATTTGCTGTTCATCCAGTACAGATTAAATACCTAAATGGGCCTCAGTTTGTAACAGTAATATCCCTTTAATGTATTTGCACAAGAAAACACTGGGACAAAATTAAAGCTGTTCTAACACAGTTTCTTATTTTTGCCATGTATGCTGCAGCAGTGAAAAGTGAGTATTGCATCGGGTCTAATTTTGCATAAATTCAGCCCTGTCATGCTTTAATGAGTATGTGTTTAGCATTTCACCAGAACTGCTTGATTATTGAAATAATTACTATTGTTTAGGTCAATTAGGAAGTCATGTTTAAATGAAACAACGACTAATTGAGTTTGGAAAAAACAATGTTCATTATCTATTGCATTGGAAGACCTGTTATTTCAGCATAACACTTTCTTTGACACTTTCTTGTCCAAGCTCTCCTTAAAATAACTGACAAAGTATTTATTGAAATGTAGAATGTTTATATAAAAATGAACACAAGTAAAATCAGGAATGTAGTTCAAGTCGGTAATCCTCGGAAAGTGACGTTTAAAAAAATAAATAGATACATTGAATGAAAACATTTGTTTGGACAAGGTACTTGTCTTATCAAGTTCCTGATACAATTTTCTCATATTTAACAATCAGTTGAATGTCCGGACTATAATATTAGCACCCAGAGTGGTCTGCTAATTATTATCCAAGTTGATTAGGTCAAGACTTCAGTTCCACTTTCAGTGTCAAGCATCCAGGATACCGAGGTGAGTGAACACAAACGGCCTATGAAGATGCTGTTGTGTCTTCATAGGCTACTAAAACCAAGCGAAGATATGGTATGACAGGGGTCTTTATAAGTCTGTTTATATTAAATAGGTCTGTATAATTATATCGATTCTACGATATTTATCGATTTTCACAGCTTACAGCCACGGCTAACTCCGGGAGCCAAGGTAGAAAAGCCTTTTCCCTACAGTCCAAAAGACTTTTTTTTACTCCAAAACGCAGCCACAGTATGTCCAAAAGAAAAACATCAGTGAAATCATTTGCATATTGAGTCTACAGAGGCTGATTATCTCCTCACTCAGCTCAACTTTGAGTTTTATGTCAAATCCACATGAATTAAATGACAGAAGCAAATTTTCTCACTGCATCTTTGATTCATTTTGTCCAGCTGTAGACTGTTAGACTCTGTCCAATCAGTCAGGTATTGTGTAGTAGGTGCTTTTAATCAGTTTTCAGTTAATTAAATCCAAGTTTAATTGTATCGTTTGCCAAATATCGTGATATATATCGTATTGTGATCAGAATATTGTATATCGTATTGTTTTGTGAGATTATTGTATCGCTACACCCCTAATATTAATGCAATTGTAGCACAAAGAGAGGGAGTAAGGGAACATGGGTTGAGCTAGGTCAGAGGTCAGCGCCACATATGGGAGGGAAACTGCAAGTGCAGCTGAGTAGCTGTCCAGATGACGGATAGAACAGGTGGCTGAGGCGGAGACGAGGATGAGGAGAAGAGGGTCAAAACACGTTGATCTGCATTTTACACCCATCTCTGTGAGGCAGAGAGAAAATTAGTCTGGCTGAGGAGGAGAAGGATTTATGATCTCATCAGCCTTGAAGGATGGACGCACCCTGAAGTGTGTGATCGCTTTATGTCTCCCTTATTTGGTATTCTCTAGGTAAAGCGCTTTAATGTGCACCTTCATAGCCACCAGTGGACAGAGATCTGATTATGCTCTAAAAGCAGAGCAGAAATGTTTTGTTTTTTTTAATTTAATTTATTTATTTTTTTTGTAATAATGGCTGAATTCCCAGCTGCAGCAGAGCTGGGAGCGTTTGTCTCTCCTATGAATTCTGCTTTTTGCTTTGGTGATATTTAAGAGCGTCTGATCTGCGGTTCACAGGTGCTGTCTGACGGATCGCAGAAGCGGGGAGACGTGCTGCTGCCTCCTTCGCCGGGGTTCGTGCTGAGTCAGTGGCCCGCCGTCCATTTGTTAAACGGCCTGTCGCTTCCACTGCCTCCGCTGTGGATCCCGCGGGCGCTTTATGTATTGATTTAACAGGGAGGCTTTCTCCATTTTTTACCATAAATGATGGCTCAGTTGTCTCGGTGCACACTGTAGAGAGCGGTTGTCGCACCTTATCAGTAGTCAAAACAAAAGGCTCACAGCAAAAACAGCTCAGGGTGGGACAAGGAGGAAAAAAAAAAAAGAAAGAGTCCAGTGATCTATCCTCATTTTGAAAAGCCGACATCCAGCACATCGGAAAAGTTTTTAAAACGGGAGAAGATTTGAGTTTGACTTGGTCGACGACACTGTCTTGCTCCCCCTCGCTGTGTCTCGATTTAGTTTTACTGCTCCACTTTTTCTATCGGCTTCCTGCAACATCAGACACATGAAGCTCCTGGGATTGAGCCACGTTCCCAAACATAACATCAGAGCTGAACGCAGAGCGAGGTGTGCAGCCTCAGAAACCAGAGTCCCATGTGGGTTTAGACTGGTTTAGTGCTGCATAAGAGGAAATATTGCATTCCTTTTGCTTAGTAACATCTCACTTTTAAAAAAATATGTAAGAAATTAAAGATGAGTTTGTGGTTTGGACATGACGCGCCTTCTTTTTTTTTAATTTCCAAAGACTTTTGGGGGGATATTTAACTTGCTGAGGCCATTTTTTTCTTCTATACTTAGAAATTTGTGAAAGGCTTCACATCATTTGAACCTTTTCACACTTTGTTATATTACAACCTAAAACCTTGATGTGATTTAGTGTGTAGTCCAACTTGAAGTAGTGCGTAATGTGAAATGAAGGATAATGACACAGAGTTAAATAAACAAAAAATCTGAAAAGTGTGGCGTGCCTCATAGTCGCGAATCATTGTAATTTTATCTGAAAGTCTTGTTTCTGTAAATAATAATAATTTAAAAAAAGATTTAATTCTTTTATTTAGAAAGAAGTGACTTTGAAATGGGTTGCTATAAATTTATTTAGGGGTATCTTATTAAAAAGGTTGAATATTTATAAACATGACATTTCTAAAACCCTTTGAAAGTCATAATTTTCCTCTCATTTCTGCATTTTAGTGTAGTCTTTTAGATAAAATTCCAGTAAAACACACTTCAATTTGGAATTGTAATGGAACAAAAAATCTACAGAAATGAAGATAGTGTGAGTTGTTTTGCAAAAGACTATGAAGCCTTCAAAAATGATTTCAATTCACATGTGGCCAGTTTCTATAACGTAGTTATGTGATACTACAATCTTATGGGTGTGAATATCTAACAAAACAGTGGATAAACTGAACTTAACATTTGACATAATGAACTCTTCAGCACTCACAAAACTTTTTACGACCTTTCAGAGCTTCATCCGCTCATTAGGCCTCATCATAATCATTGTTAGCAAAGGTTAATTTGTGCAAATTTGAAAAAGTTTTACTAATATTCCTTCTCTCCACATGTTATTCTAACAATCGCCGTGCATTAGCTCTTCTGAAGCAGCTGATTAGCCCGCTGAAAATTAAAATAATTGATTTCCACAGGGAAGGAAAAGGCTATAAGAAACTAGTGAAGTGTTTTCAGGAAACTGTGTCCTCAGTTTTTCATGCTCAGAAATTTTTAAGGTAACACTGAGCTCTGGGGAATTAAAGAAACCTTTATGGGATTACAAAAAAGAGGCAAAGTCATGTAAAAAATAAAAAAAGGGTTTTCAGACTCCAGGGAGATGAAGCTCTGCAGCGCTGTCACACCTGCAGACATTAAAGCTTCATCTTGGAGTCACTACGACATCGAACTCAATCAGTTAATCCTAGAATATCCTGCTGAAGTTCGTACTGAGATGTGACATTGTTAAAATCTCCAATAGTGAACTGAAAAAAAGCAACCATAATCTCCAACTGTAAAGCATAAAGATGGATGAGTTTTTTTCTCAGAAGTAGAGTTGTGGCCTGTAGCACTACTATAATGTTGCTTGAAGAGAGAAGATGGGATGCAATAAATCAAAACGAATTCTGGAAGCAAATACAACACCAGAGCTGAATGAGCACATACTGAGGCATGCAAAACACACAATATAGAGGTCCAATGTGTCTGGATTCAGAGACACTTCAAAAATGAAAGATTAACTTGACCATGCTTTTCACATATTTTCACATACAGTATCTACATGTGTCAAACTCCAGAGCTTTTTTTGTGGCCCTATAGATTCTAGACTAAACACTAAGTGAGCTTAAATATTATGTTAGAAATCAAATCAATTCGATTTTT
>CAEFZX010024300.1:14042-68934 GCA_903066825.1 Alfaro cultratus
GGTTATAGTCCGTGATCTATACAGCGAGTAATAAAAAGTCGCATTTACCGTCATAAATAAGCGCAAATATTTCCAAACTATTACCACAAACACGAAATCCAGGAGGGACTAAAACGTTGTTCAATAATGTTATTTAATTTTAAGGATTTATTGATATTTTAACAGTTTGTGAACAGGTTTTATCAACACATTCTGGCACAGCCTTTAAGAGCATTCATGATTTTGATTTGGCCCAGAACAAAAATGAATTTGACTTCTCTGGTCTACAATAAAACATTTGCTGATATAGATATTTTCTGACACACAGAGGTAACTTAAACATTTAGGTTTGTGTTTTTCTTGGTGGTGTAAACGAATATTAAAAACATTGTATTTAATTTGGGCCCCAACCTCTGGTTTCATTACTTATCATTAATGTAATAATATTGATAAGATGGTTACGTTGTAGGCATCAAAATAATTTATTCTCAACACACCCCAGACAATCTACAAGAATTTACTTCCTCAAGGAAGACATTTCAACATAAAACAAAGAATGAACATAATTCATACATTTTTAAATCTTTGTTCATGGCTAAAAATTGAGGCATAAAACTTTAAATTAAGATTCATAAATGCAAGGCTTTTGAAATGAGACTGCATTTGCAAATTTGTCTCCTTGTAATTTAACTGTATTGGTTTAGCTGTACAGTACATTGAAACCAGTTTCCAAAGGAGGAAACGGCTCCCTAATAAAAAGTAAATTTCCTGTTCTGCCTCAATACGTAGAGAGAGACTGTACTGATGTGCAGCTCCACAGAGGGAACTAAATGAGGAGAAAATGCCAGTAATGCTGCTCCCTGTAGGGTATCGCTCAGAGAACTCACAAAACAAACAGATGCTTAATGAAGTCATTTGGATGCACGTTAGTTTATACATCTGAAAAAGTCAAGAAGTTTCATCTTAAATTGGTAGGGTTATGTAAAACTGTCTTTTTTTAGCTTTACATCATGTTATAATTGTATTCCCTCATCATTAACATACCTGGAGTGTTGCTTTGATTCTTTAATGCGTGTTTGAGAAATCCTTTAATCTCCCATGGCAACCAGTCTGTCCATGGAGCTGCAGTTCCCAGTGGACTCCCCACTCAGCTCCTCCAGACTAGCAGCAGCAATTAGCAAACACCGGGTGGAACTGTGCATCAGAAAGATTTTAAGGCGTCAAATTTCAAAGTCAAATTTCCCTTAAAGTTATGTTTTATATGTAATGCATTTTTATGATTAACTGAAAGTAACGTACTATGTTCCTGGAAAATACATACCGCTCCTTTGAGGCCGCTATCAATTGGTGCTTCTTATTTCTACACATTTTAATAATGATAATTGGATGGATGGATGGACTGGTGGATGGATGGATGGATGGATGGACTGGTGGATGGATGGATGGATGGATGGATGGATGGATGGACAGATTAAGCCGTTGATTACTTATGTCTCCCAGGCTTTTATAATCTGTTTTCTGTGTTAACCTGGAAAGACCTCACCACTTTATGCCAGTTTTCACATACATCATACTGTAGATGATGGGCAAAGAGTCGAAAGAGCAGAAGGATGGATAATACACAAATAGATGGATTTATGGATGGACAGATAGATTGGTGAATGTTGGACAAACAGTCAAATTGTTATAGGGACAGAGAGATGAATTGACACACTGACAGATTGATGAACGGATGATGCACTTGGATGTATGAATGGTCAGATTAATGGTTAGATAGACAGATGAATGGCTGAATGTAGACCAATGGTTTTTTTTTTAACCAAGCTCCTCAGATTCCTCTGTCTTACATTTTTTAGATCCATCTCTTCTCTAGAGCTCCTGATTCAAAGCCTGTTAATCACCAAGTTATTTAGGTCAGGCGTGTGGCGGAAAGGAAACACATGAAACAGGAACGCTGTGTTGCTATCTGTATCTAAGTAAGCGTGGAGCTCTAAGAAGTGCCGTCCCTTTAAAAAAAACAAACAAACTCACGTTCTCAAACTGAAATCAAAAGCTTGATTTCAGTTTGTTGGAGAATATCATAATTGAATGGACAGGTTGGAGCCTAATAAATAGTTCAGTCAAGTTGCAAATCTTTAATATTTGAAGTTGATTCACCTTCAGACCTAACATGCTCCGCACTTTGATTAATTAGTGTCTCGCTCTGTAACTGTCACCAGGCAAAAAGAAGAAGTCGCTTTTTGCTGTGTTACATCATTCTCTTCCAACACCCCTATAGGGCAGACGCCACACTCCTTAACATGCAGCAGATGCTCTTCCTGCCACGAGGATGATGCATTATATACTGATGCAACCGCGATCCAGACTTCGCAACCGGCTGTTTATTACCCTCTTGATTTGTGTGAAAAAGACGGTTCCTGATTTATTCATCCAGAGATAAAACATTAACAGTACGATTGCCTCTTTGACTCTGAAATAAAACAAGCTAATTTGTTTGCTGTGCCGCCGCCGACGCTCATTGTTTTCGGGAGGTCAGAGAATTTGCTGTAATCCGAGAGCAACTTGAACCGGGTCGGACCCGCCGATGAATGCAAGCAGAGTGGTGGAGGGAGATATGGTAGCAATTCCAGTTGCTACAGTACAGTGTGTATGAATTATGAATTTGGCACTAGGGAACAGCGGTAGTGCAGATCATGCATAAATGCAAAAGCAAGCCGAGCTTCTGAGAGTTTTTTTTTTTTGAGGGTGTTAGAGGTTCGCTGAAGAACGGCCTCCTCTTGAACCGGCACCCTTTCCGTAAGCTACTTTTGTAGCAGACGAAGAAACATGGAAACATCATTCCAGTACGGAAATGTCTCTCTTGCAGAAGTTAGTCATCTGCAATCTGACATTTTGCATTAAGAGAAGTATTATCAGGGTGAAGGATTGGTACAGTACAGAACTTTTTCACAATTTGTCACATTACAGCCACAAATGTCAAAGTAATTCATTGAACTTATGTGAGGAACTGAAACAAGGCGGTGTGTATTCGTTAAGATGCTATTGTGTGACAGATCCTTTTGCCCAGTTCAGCCTCAGTCAAGATTTGATGTAGATCATAAAATTTCAAGTCATGCACAGGATTCTTGGTTGGATTTTGGACTTTGAATCATTCAGAGAACACGCTTTGATCCACTGCAGCTATGGTTCACTCACCTTTCTGCACCTAATGTTTTGTGTATCCAGGGTTTCCCCCAGAAAACGTGCTAAGCCTAGAGGTAGCAGCGCCAGGGCCCAGTGGCCCAGTGTGATTTTGAGTTAAAAAGTATTTAAAGTTGACAGGAAATTTGAAAATATCGCTAGGTAACTATGTGTTATTGGAAGACATTATTAACCAAACCCAAACACCAACTATAACGTCTTAAAAATTACAAATGCAAAAGAAAATACATTTAAAATATATTTTTTGCATTTCAGTTGTTTCGTCCTTATGAAAGTGTCCCAATTTTTGAAATTCTTTATCTGTGTCTTGTAATAAATAAACAATCAAGGCTTAGACTGGTGGCGGCACAAGTAAAGCCTGGAGGGCTGACAGGCTTATAATATGTTGAGGGAAACCCTTGCATTTTTTTAAAAATTATTATTATTTTATTTTTAGTTGTGTTTTTGTAAAAGAAAAAATAAATTGTAAAGGGTCCATTGTTTTTTTTCTACTTCACATTGACTCCGTACTTCATGTTTCTTTAATATGAAATCCCAATAAAATGCATAAAGGTTTGAGCTTGTAACATCATATTTTGAGTGAAACCTTTTTAGTGCTGTGTAATAACTGCAGCCAAACCTGAGATAAAGAAATTTTGCAAACTATTATAAATCTTTGCTCTGACAGTGTCAGCTTTATTTTAAACTTTCTCAGCTTTATTTTGTAATCACTTCTATTAAATTATGTTATTGTTCTTGATGTGCACTTTGGTGCAGCATGTTTGTTTTAAAATAATATAGAAATAAAGTTGACATTGACAAACTAGATCATTAATAGCAGGTTCTTTTATTAAAAAATAATCTCTTGATTTTCTGCCACTCTACATACAAAACACTGGAGCGAAAGTAATTCCTCCAGAGGTAATTCCTGGTTGAAAGAAGTCAGACTTAAAGTAATTGTTTTTAAGTCCACATTGTTTAAATCCTTAATGGAATGAAAATAAATTAGCAGGGTTACGAACTGTGACTCTGGTGTCCTAACTCTCAGTAATAAACTGTGAAGAGACGAGGCTGTGAAGTTTAAATGAGTTTCCTCTGACGGGTGTCTGGGTTCACAATGAGAGGTGCCAGTATTCATCAGTTGTGTCAAAGAAAAGCCAATTGAAGTCGTTTGGACCTTTAATATATCGCAAGAGTGGAAAATCTCCCACTGGGAGACCCAGGACCTGGTTCTATGTGCTATAGGAACCAAATCAAACAGATTCAGAGGTCCAGCTACTTTAAGAATTAATCTGACAGTCAAAGAGTCCAAAACCAAGTTGGAAGCAGACAGCAGACCAAAAAGCGAAAATAAGCAAAAGAGTAACAGGAGGATCTGATAAAGGAGTGAAATTGAAGGGGAGGATGATTATGAGGCGGTGGTAGTCTAGTATACAGCAGGAAATAGGAAAAATCACTAGATTATCCCCATATATTCATATGAGATCGTTACTGAACTCAAAACAAAACGCACTTCAGAACAGGCTGTTAGCTGGGCCAGATGAACCAATCAGAGATGCTGTGGTTGTCATTGGTTATGTGAAGCCCTGACCTTCTCATTTTAGCCAATTCACATTATTCTGTAAAAACTATAAAAAAAAAAAAAAATAAATAAATTTTTTATAAACTGAAAATTAAACTTGACTAAAATTTTAATAATATAATATTATATCTGAAGTATGTTGTCTAATCTGATGTGTCAGAAAATTAAATAGTTAATTCATTCATTCAGGTTAACTGCACAGGAGCCTTTCAAAGATCAAACGTAATTTTTTTTATAAGGGCAGAGGTGATGTCACACTGTGTGAGAGATATCACCAACAGTCCATGTTGCACATCTATGCAGTTATATATATTTTTAAACAAAGACAGAGTTGACTATTTAAACTAATAATTGTTTAAATTAGTGTGTTTAATGTTTTCTCTGTGGATTAAGTGTAAACCTATCTGTAAGATTTTAATAAGACTTAATAAAAATAAAAGCATGTTTGCTGTAAAATACTTAGTTTCTTATCTAAAATGCAAAATTTTGGATGGGTGGATGGATCACTTTTGAGCTATTTGAATAACCCACTCTATTGTTTTTCTTTATAAATAATATTTTTTATAATTTTTTTTTCTTTTTTAGAAAACTCATCAAACAGAACACACACCGCTTCTAATTTCCAGCACACAGCACGAGCGTGTGTGCTTCCACGGTGGTGTCTGAACTTATTTTTACTGCCATGAGTAGGTGGGTTGATAAAGAGCTGCAAAACGGGGAAGACGTACACAGATGGAGCCTTACTGTATGTGGGCTGTGGTGTTATTGTGGCAATGTGAGAGAGTTCAGCATTTCTTTAAAGACTCTAAGTTGTCCTCCTCTCTCCTCCCCTTCTCTCTCAGATCTGCTCTGCGTTTATTATCCTATCCTCTCATCATTTTGCTTCTCGTCACCAACAGTTGTCTCTCTGATGTAAAATGATCAACCGTAATGTCTGGATGGGGACTGGGGCCTCTACGCAGCCGTTACGCTCCGTTGTTTATTTAGATGTCAAATGCAAGTTTATTTCTGCCGAATGAATTGCGATCGTTCTTTTTCCGCCGATTTTATTTGCGAATCTTAACAGCCTCCTTTTTTTTTGTTCTTATCAGAAGCTTCTCCCAAAGCCGAGAGACAAAATCAAGACAAATTCAATGGCTGGGATCTTTTGTGGCGACTCGGAGGGTGGGAGGCAGCGGGGGAGAAGGAACACAAAAGTATCAGTTGCACTAGCTCTGTAATTCAATTGCAGCTCTCACAAAGAGGAGGGAAAAAAAGGAGGTGAAATTTGCCCAGGGATCATCTCTCCCCACCCACCATCATCATCATCAGCTGAATAAGAACCTCTGGCCTGGTTCTGAGGATGTCATCATTAACCTGCATTTCAAGCAAGCTATTTGATCCTCGTTTCTTTATCTGATCTTGCTTTGTGATCTATTTTTTAGAACAGCCCTATGAAATAGTTAGATGGAGTTTCATACTCTTTTAATCTAACCTGAAACGGCCTCTTCAACAACCCTTCTTCCTCCTCTGGAGGAGTCCATCATCTCCCAGTTATCTGAGATTAGAAGGAGATCAGAGGAGTAAGAGAAGGAGAGAAGGCCTTGGCCGATGCTGTTTTTTTTCTGTTGGACGCGTTGCTCTCCAGGCGGCCGATGACTCTGTGCGCATTCACACCAACCCTATGATTCTATTGAAAGGATTGTTTCGTCTGTCTTATTCTCACATTTTCAGTTTTTGTTTTGTGTTTTTTTTTTTTGTTTGAATTTGAATCGAATTCTAGTTCGTTTGCCTAGAAAGTCTGATTCGTTTGGGGAGTTGTGAATGAACTCAATTGAACTCTGATCCACCAAAACAGTTTGTTCTCGGTTTGGTTGAAGTGAACTTTGCCAAAATTGGATGGAAGAGGATCGGAAGCTACTCCAAAAGCAGGAAACGAACTGTAGTGCATGGCATTCTGGGTAAATACAACCAAAACAAACGCCACCAAGTCTAGGCCTAGTGACAGAAATGGCTCATGGTCTTTTACCAAAGACAAAAGAGAAATCCTATAACTGCTAAAATCTGACATCACTCCATTTTTGTTTACATTTCGTGAAGAAGAACGTTGCGTTCATGTCTAGCTCAGAGATAGTCGTGTTGTTTCCTTCAGTGATTCTTGGTATAGCGCCACCTCAGGCGAGTGAGTTTTTCAAAGGGTTTGGATTACAGATGCAAACAATTAATCAACTTTCTAGATTAATTCCAGTCGATTAACTGATAACATTCACTTAGACCTTCTTTTAGGATTATAGTGTGGCCGCCATCCAGAAGAGGCACCGGTGGTCATCTTCCAGTGGTTGATACAGGAATAAAGATGGCGGTGCCATACCAGAATGGGAAAGAGAAACTGTCCAAGTAGAATCAGGTGTGGAATGCAAAATGTACTTTATGCTGTTCCGTTTTGAAATATAAACCCTCGACAAGCTCCTTCAGTTTCACCTTAACTTCACTATTTCAAGAAATTGTATTGTATGTATTGTTTTAAATTCAGGATGTGAACATTTTTGCCGTATATGTTAAGGAAAGACGGTCGACCATCTTCATACAAGAGAAAACTCAGATTTTTAAGAAAATTGCCACTTATCGATTAATCGTTAGTCAATTGATTAGATCGGTCAACTTTAGATTAACTCATTAATTGATAACTTGCATTTCTAGTTTGTTTTGTTTGACAGTGCAGTGTGAAAGAGAACCGCCGCAGCTGACAATGTAACAAATAGTGATTCTTGAGAAGTGGGACAAAATGGGCTTAAATTTTCCCCCAAATTTTAAAAAAATGATTCCTCAAGCTTATGTATACAAATATGACAAATAATGTTTTGGAAATGTAAAGATGCTAAGGTGCAGGTTCCCAGTTGCAACATAAAAAAAAAAAAAAAATTGTAATGGACCTGACCCAGAACTTTGTCATCACTATCTGACAGAAATAAATATTTAAAAAAATTTTAATGACCTTATCAGTGATATTTATACTCAGTTTTACAGACAAATACTTCTCAAGAAACAAAAGAAATATTATTTAAAACAAAAACCAACATAAAGTCCATCTGACGGAGTTGACACAGAACTGAAAGTGGTGACAAACTAGTGAGTAAAAAGAAATACTTGATACATATGAAGTCATGCCTTTTAGGTAAAATACATTAAAATGAATTAACTGCACACTTAAGTGAGATTTGTCAGCACTATCACTGAAAGAGTCAGACTGTCAGCTAAAACCTCTGATGGAGTTGACAAAATGCCAAACTACCTCAGTTTATATGATGTTATTCTGAAGGAGGCCATCTTGTAGCTCAAGTCCATGAAATCTTTACAGTATATTAAAATTAAGCATTTAGTTCACAAAATTTCATCAAAGGTTTGTAAATTGTTAGTTATGGTGTTGACACACTATGGTTGTGACGAACAACTTGGGAATAAAACAAAAGAACGAACTAGCTCTCTTAGCAAAGGAAGAGAAAGGAAGAGGTCATGGGGTCCTCAGAAGTTCTGATGCCCCCCAATAATGCCTGATTTTTTCTTTTTATGTCTGATGGTGACAAAAACTTGGGACAAATTTCAATGGAGTAGGGAAATATATAAAAACGATTTTAATTCAGTTTATTGATACTTTTATAATTATTTATTTGAATACTTATGCTTAATTGTCATAATATATTATCTTAGTATTCCTTTAATTGTTTTAAACTATTATAATGTATTGAGTTCTGCTCCAGGACAAGGGATTTTAAATCCACCTACTACAATGTTTAAAATAAAAAATATTCAGCAAACACCAGAAAAACATACATTGTTGTGCTCACATGGCCCAGGTTAGTTTAGTCAGATATTTAAAAAAGATATATTTTGTGTATATTTTATTCAAATTTTGTGCTTTATCAATAGGACCTGTTTTGCCCCTCTTCTCAAGAATTACTGATGTTATAACTTTGGTTCCCAATCGAACCGAGTCTAGGTGTGAACTCATCCCTGATGAAGGTTTCAGAGGCTCACACTGGCGCCAGGACGAATGAATGACTGGGAATGAGATATAGCATCTCCGAGCGTTTTGCTTTCGTTAGGGAGGAGCAGATATGTGAGATGCATGTTTGCATGCTGCTCTGATCTCCTCTCGGAGGGGAAACGGTGGGCAGTGATGGGCACGTGTCCGTGGGCAGACTCCACTCAGCATTACCAGATGGACACTTGATCACTCGTCATACAGTTTTGGATGAACCTATTATGGCAGCCTGCAGCTCTCATCATCATTACTGTCATCATTACTGAATCACAAAGGGAGTTTAACTGACCCTTCATGATGATGTGATGTGTTTGGGCTTCTCCCTGAACTACAGTGATTTAAAAAAAAAAAAAAAGCAATTTTAGTCTCATAAATAGTCTACAGTACAGTCAATATTTCCAAAATGTAACTTTAAGAATAGACATTAGAGGAACTGATGGGAAAGAGCTTTATATCCACTCAAAGGGAAAAATGTAGAGTTTTTGAAGTGATATTTTGTGAGGTTATGATCATTGATGGCTCCCTTATCTGCAGTAGAAAGATGTCATATCATAATGTGTTTGTAGAAAAGATAAGAAATCATCAGAGGGGTGAAAGTCCAACATCTGTAGAGGGGTGGATTTCTCGTTAGCTGCTTGTGTGCTTCTTCTACAGTTTTTCCTTTCAATCAACTTTCCATTAGATACAGCACTTCATGCATAGCTACTTTCTTTGGCAATGACCTTTTGTGGCTTACAGTAGCAGTGCTGAGTATTAACATTTCTGTATGATACAATCTTTTTTTTTTATCACATGCAATATTCTACTTTTGAACAAAACTGTATTTTTAGTTTTAATTAGCTGTTTTACTTTTTATAACATCTATTTAAAACTACCTGGCAGATAAAAAAGAAACATCACTACAATTACAAGAGACATCTCCGTCTTTTTCTGCTGTTTGGATCTTTTCTGATAAATAGTGACAACTGTGTTGCTCGCCACCTGCTATGAAGCAAAAAAAAACTTACACAATTGAAACCTTGTTACGGAAATGATCTTAATGAATAGTTTCTGCAAACAATCATTTCAATGAGTCTGTTTCATATGTGCTTTACAAGCAAACGTGCTCCTTTGCTGCTGGGGTGTATTTTTTTCAAACAGCCACATTACAGTGGGGCACATTTGCATAACGCCTCCCTCGTGGCACGTTTGACGCACATAAAACTGACCAATGGGAGCAGACTGGGCTTCATCGGGGCGTTGGACAAACGTCAGAGGAGCGAGAGAAATAAAGTAGAATGCGACAAGAGAGATGCTGTGACGTGGTAAAAACATTTTGTTCTTCAAATGTAAAAATGAATGTAATTTAATATAAGAATCAACATTACAACTCAATCTAAGTGGGATTTAAGCTTACTGTACATTTAGCTGTTCTGCAAAGGTGTCAGACCTGAGTGAAGTTGGTCCTCCATTTCCTTCAACTTAAACAAAATTGGTGTCAAATAAAAAATTTGATTTGTGCCACTACCATTTAAAAAATATTTATAAATGTTTCCAGAGGTCACCAAAGGTCAACCAACATTTACAAAATCAAATGAAATATGGTATCAATCATCTGCACCATATTTGTGCTGGTTTGTGCAGCACAAATGTTTTTAAGATGGTTCCAAAATTAACATTGATTAATTTTGCCATGTTTGTGCTGCTGGTTTGTGCAGCCACAATGCAGTTGGTTGGCACAAAATGTATTTGATTGTGTAAATGTGGACTGGCTGGTTGACCTTTGATGACGTCTGTCTTTAAAATAATAGTGGCACAAACGAAAGTGTTTGCAGCACTGACACAGCACAAACGTTTGACACCAAATTCATTTGGTTTGAGGATTTAGATCATGATGTGAAAAAGTTTAAAACAAGGTTGCAACAATCATCTGTGTACTCCAGATTCTGGCCTTTGTGGAAGAGTGGCAGAAAGCAATAATAAACCTATAAATGTCCTTTTTGGAGTTTTTCATTCACTCCATATCAGTCTGAACATTGGACCCTGGTGAACGGTGGTGGTGGCAGCATCATGCTACAGGGCAGCTTTTCCTTAGCATGGACGGCCAAATCAGACAGATTTCGTAGCAAGATGTGCAAATCTGGTAAAGAGACACAGTAAAGACCTGCAGTAACTGAAGCAGGTGAATGTGTAAGTATTGACTTAAAGGTGTTGAAAACAAATGCATGCCACACTTTTTAGAATTTTTATTTTTAAGAGAACATGAAGACCACATATTTTGTTTCAGTTCACTGCACATTTATGCTCTACTTTGTGTTCATTTGTTCTGAAAATCCCAATAAAATACATTGTATGTTTGTAGTGTAACGTTTCAGATTATGGAACGGTTTAACTCAGTCTGTCCTCTGACCAAAAAAAGAAGAAAAAAATCTCAATAGATGGGGATTTTTTTTTTCTCTGAGCATCGCCTAAAATAGAGGTTCTCCTTCGAGTCCTAGTCTCCTCTTCCTCTTCTCCTCCTCATGAGTCACTGTGTATCCACTCTTTACCTGAGGGGTTTTTTCATACAGCCGACTGTCCTCCGGGATCACACCAGCACGCATCTGCTTCTCCATCCCGCATCGCAGCCCATCTGAAACTAAAGCTGCGGTTTCTGTTTTTCTCCGGCAGTTTGGGGAAGCGGAGCCCTCCTGACGTTTATTTATTTTATTTTTTATTTTTTGGCAAGCTTCAAGTTTACCTCAGGCAGTTTATATTCGCGGGCCGTTGTTCGTGGCATGGGCTGATTTACAGTCGAACTCTGTGGGTCTTTTTAAAAAAAAAAATAAAACAGAAAAAGCAGGGATATGGTGTTGGTGTTTGCTGAGCAGATGCGTCACGTGAGTTTTTCTCCAAGTGTTTTTGCCCCATTTTCTGGGCTGTTTGTGTGAAAACATTTCGGCTGCAATTTTTCACCTTTACGTGTGATGGATGATAATCCTGCAGGACGCAGTGCATCCTTTCTGCCTCCTTGCTACCTAAGTTGCCTGCATTGTGCACTGAAGAGGAGGAGAGGATACGAGCAAACTCGTAAATAGCTGGTCCTGATTAAAGCTGGTGTGCATTCAGGCTCTCTGGTGGCTTTCAGGACTTGTTGAGAGTGACAGGCCACAGTGCACCTTTGGCTCATTTATAAAGCAAACAACTATTTGGGTTTATGAATCACCCCGGAGCCCAGAGGTGAGGTCCTGCTGGTCTCCAGGTGGTGGAGCAGGTGCTGGTTAGTGACCTGGCAGTGAGGCAGCTGCACCTGAAACCGGGCCAGAGACACTGCAGCACTGTGAGCCGGATCGGATTAACCACCTGAAAATGTGCCGAGCTCCCACACTATCAGCCTCTACAATAATAATAACTTTATTTATGATGCACTTTCAAACAAAGTGGTTAACAATTACAAGGAGATTAAAAACAAAACAATTGAACGGTGCAGTTTAACAACAAATAAAACACAGTAGAAAAGCAGCAAAATCAATAGGTATAAAATCAAAGCCACATATGACAAAGTGGCTTTTAACTTAGATTTAAAAATCTGCACAAAAAATCCAGTAACACTTTATTTGACAGGTTGTGAATAAGACTGTCATGAACATGAGTAAGTCATTCGGTAAATCATGATACTTTTAATACAAAGTTGACATTATTCAAAATGTCTTCGTGATCTGACACAAATTTGTTATGAAAGTATTACTGATTAAACTTTAGCTTTAATAACATAAAGCTACATAATTTTTAAAGTTGTCATGACAGTCTTATTCACAACCCTTCAAATAAAGTGTTACCCAACATTCCTGCTTGAGGTCCTTTGGGAGATTGTTCCCCAAAGTTGATAATTTATTTCAGACATTCCACCAAGAGAAAAACAACAACAACAAAGGTAACAGTTACATAGTCCTAAGTGTAACTGCAACACCACGTTACATGCCACACATGTACAATTACACACAAATATAAAAATTATTTGGTGACTATATCTGAAAAGGGATATGAAGATTAAGAATGTTTAGGAGTTCGGAGCCTGAGAAGAAACATAATGAGTGCAGAAGATCAGAAAGTTATGAAGCATTGGTTTTCGTTGGTGACCAAGAAAGAACAGCATTGCAGTAATTCATATGTGAGGCCACAAACGTATGAATAAGGCCTTCTGCATTTTTAGACGATAAAACTTGGTGATCTTAGTAAGATGGTAAGAGGCAGAACAAGTTACCGCTTTTAAATGAGCTTCGGAAGAGTACAGGCCCAAGTTATTTATCTTGTCCTTAAATTTTATTACATAGACGTCAATTTTCAGGGTGAAATTTACTAATATTCTCCAGGCCTTCACAGAACATCTGGATTGACACTGAGATTAAACTATGTCGAGGTAGTTGACATCATTTGGTGAATGTGATTGGTTTTATTTAGGGGTATTATTGTAAAGGGAGGTAAATACTGTATAACACGTCTGTCTTTCCACTAAAGTTTGTGATAAAATGTGAACAACCTAAAGGGGTGTGAATATTTTTGTAAGGCGCTACAAAGTCGACTAGACTGCAGTTTGAGCCAGAACCGAAGTGACGCGTTAGTGTTATGTTACTCCGGCCTGAGAAAACTTCCCGTCCTGAATTACGATCCAAATCAAACATTTCCCATCGTCACGCTAAGGAACAGTCGAAACAAAGTGAAGCATGAAAGCATTCAGCTGTTTAATGGCATCTCACGCATGTAAAGTATCTGACTCCAAGTCCGGTTTGTTTTCCAACCTGATACCAAAGACTCAGCGCCACATTAAAGCATTGCTTTGCAGCGGGGAGTTTTCTCCGTGGCTCCATGCTAAAAACAACACTGGTAGCGTTTATACTGTAGTAGCGAGGAGCTTACTGAGGTTCAGAGTGCTGATCAGCAGAAGATTTGCAGAAGCTTTTCGTTTTTATAGAAGCAGTAGTGACACTGTTCCAAGCTCTGCAGACTTTGTGTGGGATGGAGGAAGCATTTAGGTGTGAGAGTGTCATGAGGCTAAAACAGCCACCGCGAGTGAACTTTGTGATTAAACTTAGATTCATACCACAGCTTTTAAACATAGCAGAAATATGTTTTGTTTCTTTTTTTTGGTCAGAAAAATGGTGCAGAGACGCTTAAATCAGCCCCCTGGAGCGCATGTTTTGCATTATTTAAGCACTACATTGTTAATTATTAATTTCAGTGTTATGCTTTGATAAAATTCCTCACATCTCTAGAGCACTGCATCTTGACTTTAAAGCTGCCATGTGCAATTAGAAAATCAAGTGGAGTCTGATGCAAAGTTTTGCAAAGTTACAGCAGGATGCCGCTTCAAGCGGCTCTTTCAGCTCAGAGTGGAGTGGAAATCACAAAGTTCATGCTTGCAATCAGTGAACTTACTCGTGTAAGAACGCAACAACAGCTTGTCTAACTTTTAATAAGTAGAAACGCAATTTTGAATGTTTATTTGTTGCACATACGCTGGGAAAAGATAATTAGGGTTTGGGTTTGTTTATATTTTCTGTGTTTCTTAGTTTCTATTCTTTGATTAGATCAGCTTTGTTTCTGTTCCACCTTAGTTCAGTCCTTTAATTTTATTATATTCCTTATGTGTTATTTGTTAATGCTAGATTCATTCTCCTAGTTACCCAGTTTGTCCTCGTTTCTAACCAGCATATGTTCCTTGTTGAAGTCGTCAAGCTCCCCAGTATATAAATAAGTCATTCTCAGTCACTCCTTGCTGGTTCCCATTGCTTCCCTGTTCACTCTGCTGGTTGTTTGTTTCCTTGTTCCCTGAGATTTTTGTAAGGCTTTTGTTTATCCTCTTTATTTAACTTTCATCACCTCTCGCTACCACTGCCTCTCCACACCTGTGTCCACTTCAACACACCATGGCAATTATATCTAAACCTTTAACACCTAATTTAACTGATTTCTTTGTCATAACTCTAGTGAACGGAATTCAAAACATGTATGATATATTTTTAGTCTGACAGACAATTATTTATATTAGGAACATATTTTTTTTGCCTGTGTTTATCATCACCGATGTTACCGTGGTTTGCATCACTAACTCCAGACTTTGGTTTGCAGTCAGCCCCACCTCGAGGTTGGCTGGCAATATTTTCAAATCCAGAAAGCTCATTTACAGACAGACGTTCAAAGCTCGTTGCAGAAAAGTGCCAAGCCTTCCAGTCAACTACTGAAGTCTCACTCTGTTTAAAAGCTTTAATGAACAGCAAACATTCCTCATTAGTGAATAGTCTTTTTTTAATAGCTTTTTACATATTCAGGGCTGCTTCTGGCTTTATATTTAAACACCTCACTTATACTGAAAGTTGTTAGCTTTGAGTCTTCTTCCTTCACACTGAGAGTTAACAAAACCTGTAAATACTATGGCTTTGCGCTGAGAATGTTGCCTCTTCATTTTGTGCTTTTTCAGTTTTAGGAGTTTAATACTCAACTCAATTTGGTAAGATATACAATGAAATCAAATTTTATGTACGTTCTTGAGGACTTTATGTTCATTTTTATATCCATAACTCATCAAAGCCACTTAAGAGAGTTGTTCACTTACCTAAAAATGATCATATTCTTGAGTTTTTTTGCTGGCCACCCACCAAAAACAATACATTTTCTAGTCAACAGCCAATATCTCAATGCCTCTGTATTTAAATCTGACGAATATCAACCTCACTCTTTGAGCGGCCATTATGCTGCCTCACCTCCAAGTGCTTTCTGTGATGGAAAACCACGATTTTCTTTGTTACTTTGGTGATAAATGTTATATGCTGAAGAACTCGGGTTTGTTGACCTCTTGACCTTCCTACCCTTCTTGATTGAATGAACACACTGAATGATAAGCTGAGAAATGCAGTAATCCTTTAATGCTCAACGTATCAATTATGCCTCCGAGATTGTAATGGCTGCTTAAGCTCTCCACTAGCTAAATTTAAACTACTAAAAATGATGTTCAACAAGAGCAAAAATGCTTCTAGGTCGACATTTTCAATCAGACTCACACAAGTATACATACGGTACACAAAAGAAATCCTTCCAGCGCGTACATGTGTTTGCATGCTAACATTAGGGGTGGCTCGTTGAGCAAGTGTGGCAATGTCCTACTAAGTGCTCCTGAATGTCAATTCCTATCTGCAGCCTGTCCCTGAGGCATAAATGGACACTCCATCCACTTGTCAGCTGATAAATCTGCTCTCCGCTCCTCTCATTTGTCTCCTCTCCATCTCGCATTCAGCCTGTACACACACGGCTCCGTCAGCCATTCAAAGGGCCGTCACACACGTAGACGCACTTCTCCAAATGAGGCTCCGTCTCCCAGTCACCTCCCCGCGAAGATCAATGAGGATGATGATGCATAATTCAGGTCATTAATTTAGAGACCTGAGCGGTCTCGCTTTCATGTATTAGCGCTTTGAGTGAAAGGGTTGGATAAAGTTACATAACATTGGGATAAAGTGGAGAAAAGTACGGATAAAATTGGCAGTCTGATGAAATCTTGACTGATTTCCTTGGCGTGTGTGTGTTATGGCTGGAGAAGAAATGTTCTGGGAAGTAGCGCTGTGGTTCTAATGGGCTCCTGCGGGCAGAATGTGTGAAGGCGGGTTACTTTTAAGATCTCGCGCTTCTGAATGCTGATGAGTGATGTGGGTTGCCGAGGCGAGCACGCAGAGGGAGAGACAGCAGCCGGGTGCAGATGTCATACCTGAACATGTTTGCCACAGGTCCGTCCCACCCTTCTGCTCGCTCTCTTTCATACACACACATACACACACGCACGAAAACAGCCGTCCGGCAATATGGCAAACTCATCACGTCTGCTTATCAGCGGATCTGCAGGACTCTCGTTTCACCTCTTGTCCTCCATAAAAGGCGAGTCGTTCAATTGTAAAGTGGAGGAGTTATAGTCAAGGGCTGGAGCTGAGCATTAAAGCTCTCCTCTCTCCGCCTGGCACTTTGGAAAAAGCAGAAACCATTTTCCACAGCCGAGTGCCGGAGCATTTAGTCTTTCAGGCCAGGCTTAGAGGGGGAAAGTGTGTTTAATGAGACATGCCTTGCTATCTCCATCTTGTAACTCCCAATTGAGGAGACAATGAAATTTCATTGGCCTGTACAATGTAATCCCTGACTTCCTTAGTGTAATTGGAAATCAAACAATCCCTTTCAGAGTGTCCCTTTATTGCTCAAAGCAGCTGAATGGACGTTTTATACACAAAATCTGAAGCGTTTCAGGTCCTGTTGGATCTGTAGTTACCATTATCACACCTGGAAAAAAATTTATCTGTTTTAAGGGGTTTATTGCACTGAAAAACTCATTAAAAATGTACACTGTAAAAATCTTGTAGACCTGACTGTGATGTATTTTCTGACTGAACTTCCAGAAGCATTTGAACAACCCACTCTCATGGATTTAATTGTACAGACTTGATATTGGTCATATTATATTAGGAATACTACACCATGTTTACACACCTGAACTGATCTACAGTAGAGTTCAGCAAGTTCATCTATTTTTCCACACATGAAAATGCGCTAGGAACGCCCATCATATTCAGAATCCAAAAATAAAGAAATATTATCTCTCTGTAGAAAGTGAATTTACTGTATAAATATAAAAGTAAAAATCCATTTGACAGGGCAGACCACTCTGTCATATTAATCTTGTAGGTCTGCAACCAAGAAGCTTAACACTACAGAGAGAGATATCGATATGGGGGACTCTTATTCTGAAGTAATAAAGGAAGAAGTTATTGACTCGCCCCAGTTTGTTGAGTAATAAAGATTGTTGCCTCAGTTATGAAATCATTAAAGAATCCTCCAAAACTGTGACAGCAGTTTGAATACCCATGTTAATGATTTGTAATCGAGCTTCACCATATAGAGAATCACAGTCATCATCGCAATATTGCAAAGCACAGCTTAGTAATATAGTTGGTAGAATCTTATGTATTGATTCATTCATGCCAGTAATGTATTTGTAATCTGGATGTATTTGTAACTGGATGGACTTTACACTGACCTTGATGCTCACCCCTTATTTATACTTGTGGCCAGGATGCTAAAGCTAATAGAAAAATTATGATAAAAGGAAAGAAAGAGAATCTGGAAAATGTGACTAGACTAATCAGTATTGTCATCAAATTTTTGCAAAAGTATTACAATTATCCTTTCCTGAAATCATTAAATCTTAATTTGTAAAAACAATGAGCATACCGTTCACAACCGGCTAACAGCTTTAATTAAATTTCTCTAATTCTTTAGTTCTGGCCTCATTTGACTGTCTAGTTAAAGATCTGAAATAGTAAGACTGTGTTCTTGGGAAAATGAGAAATGTGGACTGTAAGTTTTCCCATAAATGTTGTGAAAACCTCGTCTCATGAACCCAATATTGCGTATCTCATGAGCTGGATGTATCGTCACACCCCTGCTATTCTTCTGTTTTTAGTACCGCCTGTGGAATAATGGCTCACAGAGGCCTACTAAAATGTTCAGATAAAAAGTTCCAACATCCAGTCCATTCTCGCCATCATATATATATAAAGCTTTTATACACGTCTCTTAAACACAACAGGAATTCAGTCACTTTGAATCAAGCGTGAACATTTTGAGTTTTCTGCTCAGATGCTTCTGGACATCAGTCGATTTGAGACTTTGGTCCATCAATCTATTGATTGTGTTGTTAACTTGTGAAGCTGTTTTAGTCGGCCCAATGGGATAAACAGGAAGTTGGTATTAAAATGAGTTTGATAAATAGTAAATTTATTGGGTAAACATGTAAAGTGGTGGTCTCTGAAAAAGTCTTTCAGATTCAACATTTCAAAGTTATTCTTAATTTTGTTTTGTTGTTTTTGTTATCAGAGACTCAGCAGACTCCTCAGTTGCAATTAATGACACCAAATTAAAAACACCGCTCTCCGTTTTGATGTCCTCTGCATGTTTTACAATACGTACTAATTCAGGTACAATAATGGTAATAAAAAACAGGAGCATGTATCTGACTGAATCTCTCTTAAGAAGTTTGAAGAGCTTGAAATAACTGCTTCTATGATGCAGCTTTGAATCATATTACAATCTATAAATTTGCTTTACATCTCTTCCATTATCATATTAGATGACGTGAAAAAGCGCTTTCTCATTTTGTTTACTGTCTCCTCGTTCGCTTAATGATAAACTCTCCACTGAACAGCTGAGCATGCAGCAGTTTTCCTCTTAGACTGTTAATCACAGCCTTGCAGTGAAATAAACCTTCACCAGTCCAGTGAATGATAAGTAATTATAAGTAATATATTTATTCTAATCTGGCTTTGTAAATTATTACAAGGTCATAAATGACAGGTACTTTAAGTTCATCTCAGAGGTCTGATTTCCAAAGTAAGTTTTCAGACTAAGTGATAGAAGAGAAGACATGCTGGATTTCCCGTTTCTCCACTCCTCTTTTCTCTTTTGCTCTGGCCGTTGTAGGCTCAGCCAGTTATTCACACATAATTACAATCTATTTAGAAAAAGACCAGTGCTGTTAGGAGCCCATTTTCTACTAAATTAACTTGCGCTCGGAACAACAAGAGCATCTGAGGGGGGGGAGAAAGGGGCCTCCTAAATGCTGCTGTCTGGGTCTGATAAAGTTGAAGTCGCCTTATCCGCCCAATCACACTCAGTCACAGTTTTGGAAATTGATGGATTGGGGCCTTATTAATTAAAATTATTTCTGTTTTGTGTGTGTGTGTGTGTGTGTGTGTGTGTGTGTGTGTTGTTTTTGTTAAAGTAGCTGTGCGTTGTGCTCTGATGGTCTTTATTAGTCTTGGGTTGTGTTTAAATGGCACGGAAAATGTCAAGTGTATAAATCTGTTACTGGGAGTAGATAATTAAGTGGGTGAAAAATGGAGAAGATAAACAAACAACATATTTATGCTCATCTAAAAATTTCCAGAACTGTTTAAAATGCTGTGTTTTTGTGCTAAAAGTTGCACTCAAACTCAATTCAGCCAACTACATCACTTTTTTTCCTTCGTTGCACCATATATAATGAAGGATGACTGTCTTCCTCTCTCAACCTTTGCTCTGCTCTATGAGACATGATGTGCCTCTAATGTGTTACTGTGAATTGCGAACAGCAGGGTGGGAGGTAGCTGTACTCTTTGAGCCCACAAGGCATGCAAAGATCAAGCAGTGGAGAGAAAGGAGACATTCCTCTGCATACATGAATATCATTTTAGCAAGACAGAACAAAACCTCAGAGATTTATGGCTAATCTCCGTCGTTAGGTGCCTCTACTTTGTCTTCCTGTTGTCAAACGTACAAACACGATAAAAATAGCTGGATGGTGTTTAGAATACCGTCTTAGGGTAGTTATGTTCAGTATTTGCTTCTTAAATAACTTCCTGTTTTTTGCTAATTGCTAATGGAGGTTTGTTTCCAGTTCTCTGTCACTGTCAGTATTGCTTCTGGCAGTATGTAAACGAAGCATTTGTGACTTTTCTACGCTGCATTCTCACAAAATCATGAACGAGAATAGCTGCAAACCCTACTTTACATTTATATGAAGTTACTGGGTGAAGAAGGCTCAAAGTTAGCTGGTTTCAATGTCGTGTTTAAGTCAAGAGGAAGCAGAGATGAAAAATGACAATGTTTATTTAAAAGGAACTGTACTTACAACATCATGTTTGTTGTTCATTAGCGCTGAGTGTGAAAGATGTGAACAACATTAAGGCTTTTTACAGCAAAATTGATCCGTTTTATCCTTTGTAGCGTCCAGCTGCTGTCTGATGGGGATAATGTTAGAAATGAAAATGTTGGGAGATATTTAGACATCTTCGTATTCAGATAATGATCCACATTTTCTTGGAATACACACGGAAAAATCTATTTTAATCATGCTAGGCATGCTAACGGCTAATCCACGATGCTAAACTCCATAATCATTTTGTCTTTGGTTTAAAATATTAGTAAAACTGTGTTGTACACAGACTGCTTATGTGTTTTGATGTTTCCTCTGGTCCCTGTTTAAATAAATAATGATTTTTAATGCTTTTTTTATATTATGATATTGATCTTCAAGGGGAAGTAGAATTGGATAGGAAAGTTTTTAAAATTTGGAATTTGGAAATCTTCCAAAAAAGTTTGATATTTACATCTTTAAAAATTGTTTTAATAATATTCGTCTTTACAGCAAGAGCATGACTCTTATTTTTCTTTTATGGGCAATAAATTACCTACATTAAGCTCTGTTCACTTTTATTACTGAGAATTATGACAATATTTTTTAAGATTTAGCAGCTGTAAAACAGGGAGGTCCAAACTTTTTGCCATTGAGCCAAAATTCTCAAGTTGAAATCACTTGCAGACTTTGCAGAATTTACTCCTTTCTAAAAATGCAAAAAATAAAATTCTTGGCAATGCCATTTTGAAAAAATATTTTATTTAAACAAACAAAATAGCTAGTTATTAAATTATTTTAGACGTAAAGCATCAAAAGTATCAGACATCTTTTTATAGATGATTGCTCACTTTCATTTTATTGATTGCGGTTGATTTGCAAAATCAATAAAAAGGGAAAAACATCCAAGGTGTTGAATACTTTTTATAGGTACTGTATTTGTTCTCGAACTTTTATTGTCAGAACTCAATTGATAGTAGAGTATTTCAGTTTCTGAAATCGACTTTCAGGAAATCCTAGCCTGCGTTTGACGGTGACAACCTCGTATTATGTATCTGAGTCTGAACTGATGCTTGACAGGATCTCTCTGCTCTGCATAAAGTTTCTAAAAACCCGGTATGTTACAATGTTCCCTTTAAAATCACAATCCAGGATGTTGTTTGGATATTCTCACAAAACGTTTCAAACTTATTCAGCGTCATCCGTGTGAAGAGTCTCTCTGTTCAGCTAATTTTCCAAATGGGCTTGGCTGAACAGAGAGGTTCGTCTCATGTCTGTTTTATCCGTGTTCTCAGGAAGCACAAAGCTCTGCTGCTGGAGGAACAGGAAGTAATCACCAGGCTTTGTAATGAAGGCATAAAATATAAATTAAATTAAACTTTTATTGGTTCTCGAAATGATATGCAATAAAACGACTTGCTGAGTATCTCTCTTTCCGCTTGCTGTCCTCTCTTACTTAATTGTTCCGGTCAAGGTGCCCCAGGGCAAGGCACCCAGCTCCTCGCTGTCAGTGAGCCCCTGTAAGCGCTCTGTTTACGTGTTTGGGATGATGAACGCACCTATTTATCTACCTGTAACAAATGAAGGTCAAAACGTAATCATCATCGTTGCTGCCAGCATCCCACCAGTTCTTTATTTTCATATTTCCGTCTTTCTCCCAGCCACCCAGAGCAAGCTAATTAAATCTGTCAGCCGAGGAAATCGCTCAGCTTCCCTCCCCTCCCTCTGTTCACGTCAGTCAGATCGCAGACACACGTAATGACTCGTGTTTTAGGCCTGTTATTCCCCTGTGCATGTTAGACATTTCCCTCCAATCGCCCCCACCGGCGCTGCTTTGCTAATCACCTGTTTTCATAAAATGTTATGAAAATTATTTTTTTTTTTTAAGGTTTTTTTTGGCCTCAGTGGCCTGTATTTCAAAGTGCTAAGACAGGAAAGTAGGTAAAGAGAGAGAGGGAAAACATGCAGCAAAGGTCACCAAGCCGGGAATCGAACCTGCGACGGCCACGTCGAGGACTAAGGCCTCCTTATGTGGGTTGTGCTCAACCCCGGCGCCACCGCAGCACTATCTGACATCTGTATCTTTTAACCTTTGTGGATACTTCTTTGAGATGGACGAGTGCTTGAAATCAGACAGAAAAAAACGAAACGATACAATTAAATACTGACCCAAAAAGCATAGAAATTAAAGTATTGAACACCCACAACTTCATTTTATTCAATTGAGTTCCTGGACCAACGCAAAGTAGAGCAGAGTTTTGAAGTGGAAGGAAAATGATACTGTATGCGACATGTCGAACTCAAGGCTCACCGTAGCAATAAAGACTTTAGAGGCCCCATAAATAGATAACAGAGTGTGCTTAAATATTATTTCTTTCAGTCAAATCAAATTACATCAATGTGAAAAGATGTTGAAAATTATTTAATTTTAAGAAGTACTCATTAAATACAGAGGAAGCTGTGATATTTTAACATTTTAATAGTTTTATTAATACATCTGCTCCATTGAGGACAAGGCAAGGCACTGTAAGCCTAAAACTGTGGCTTATGGGAAGCTTTTAAATAAATAAATCTGGAATACATGTATCCAACAGGTACTTAAGTTTCTGATATGTGTGCGTGTGTGTGTGTGTGTGTGTGTGTGTGTGTGTCGGCGTGATTAAGCGAAAGCGTAATGAACAGGGACAGGCAGCTCTTGTTTGGTGTTTCAGGGCTGATTTCCAGCTGAGATAAAGCGACTAAATGCTGGAAGGAGGACTGACTGCGATGTTGAATGATCTGACAAAACTAAAAACTAAACATATTTTGGCTGTGGTGTGTGTGGCCTCCAGTGTCATAAAAGAACTGTAAATCTTTAACAGCAATGGAAAAAGTATTCACACTGCTTGAACTTTTAACATTTTGTCATACGAAAGTCACAAACTGTACTGTATTTTATGAGGATTTGATGTGGTAATTACCACAAAGTAGTGCGTGATTGTAAAATGTATGGAATAGGACATAAAATATCTGATTACACTCAGTAAAATCCAGCTCCCTTTGTTAATACAGCTAAATAAATGAGTTATCCTAAATTGAGAAGCAGCTAAGAGACCAGGGGTTGACAGCTGCTGGTGACAGAATCTGTCTGTTTACCCTGAATGCACCAACTGTAAAACACGGTGGTGGCAGCATCATGCTGTGAGGATGCTTTTGTACTCTGGACAAACAGGGAAGCTGGTCAGGCTTGGTAGGGAGAAGGATGAAGCCTTTTGGAGACTGAGGTGAAAGGTCACTGGACTCTTTTGTCGGTCTGTCAACATCATCGAGTTTCAGTACGTTAATGTTTGCAGTTGCGATGTGAATAAAGGTGTGAATACTTCGATGCACTGCCAAAAAATAAATAAAACATCTTACCAAAATATGTGTCTAGTTTCTAGAGCAAATATCTTAGTACACTTTAAATAACACAAAACTAACTCGAAACTAACCTTTCAGCAAGATATACAAGTTTGTCTTAAGTAAATAATTCCTTAATATTGGTGAAAAAGTGCTAGTTATTAATCCTCCAGTGGAAATGGTACATTTTTACTGAGATTAAGGAATTACTAACTTTAAACAAACCCACGTACTTTGCTGAAAACATACTTGTAAATTTGTTTTGTCTTATTTCAAGTGTACTAGAAACTAGACAAAAATACTTTTAAAGACTTTGTGTTTTTGCACTGTAAGGCCCTGTAAGTAGGGAAAGAGGTAAACATGTGGTGGGATTTCCTCTCTCTGACATGAAGTCGTCTCGTTGTGTCCCTCAGACCAGCGCGGTGCTGTGTTCAGGAGGCTGCGCCCTGCTGGCGGTCAGCTCCCTGTTGGCCATCATCACCATCTTCCTGCCCGGCGGAGGCTGCGAGCGGAGGATCTGCACCCTGGCCGGATACATGCAGATGGCATCAGGTAAGCAAAGACACGCACATATACCCACTCTCTGCTGAAATAAACGACTCGGTTCTGGTCCCCAGGTGATGAGGACAAATGTTTCATCTCCATGTTTGTTTAGAATGAATGTTTTTCCCTCAGCATCCCTTGCTAGAGGTTGACAGTGCTGCCTATTACCAGAGCAATTAAATAAAAACATATATATATATAAAAAGAGCTGACTTTTGTTTCTCGTCAGTAAAAAACAACAACAAAAGAATGGAGTCGAGGACATCTGCTGCTAGGCAACCAGAGTCTGCATGACATGGGCGAGCCAGCCAGAGGAGGACGCGGGGAGATTTAGAGGCTGCTGTAAAAAGACAATTACCCCTCCTTAACACAAGTCATTTGTTCATGGCTACATGTGACTTTTTCAGGCCGACATTTTCACTCCTAACAGCGAAGTTGGCCTGTGAATGAAGCGCGGTCTCCTTAGGTGTGAAGCTCTAAGAAAACCAACACTAAGTGCCGAGTCACTGACTCATCTACCTCTTCTGTGTTAATTAGAAGCACCGATAATTGTTTCTTTTCTTTTTTCTTTCTCTTTATCCCGCCCCCACTCCTGTTTACATAACCTCTGTCCTTGCGAGTATCGAGCAGGTAATTGGAATCTCAGCATGCGGCATTTTCCTCGGCATGATTAGCGTCTGAATTCATTGGCGATGTTAAATCCTTATTGACAGGAGTGGAGCTCTTGCAGCCTCCGGTTAATGGTTTGACGACGGGCTAGTTGCTTACAGGCAGACGCCGCAATCAGATCAATGCGGCTTTGGAAAAATGGGAGCATATCAGTGGCAAAGCAAGGAAACCGAGTCTTTTTCTGCGCGTGTGTGTAGTCCTGATCTGACGTGGAGCGAGGATCCGGGCCTTTGTTCCATTTCCAGGTCGACTCTTGTCTAGATAGGCGGAGGGTTAACAGAGAGCCGGCAAAGCCCTCCTGAGGAGGGCAGATCAGAAGAGTGTTTGTTTTCCCAGCTCTGCGGGTGTGTGTGTGTGTGTGTGTGTGTGTTGAGAGAGTGCTATCAAAGTGAGCTGATAAACTGTAACAAGGAGATTAAAAACAATGGTTTTCTTTGTGGTGTGTGTATCATCAGCGGGACTTCTGCTGGGGTGTGTGTTTTTCCGGCAGATTGGGAGAAACGAACTGCTTGTCAGCTTTTCTTCTAAATCTCGCAGTGACGCCTTTTTTTTTTTATCCTCGTGTTCATTACAGCAGGTCTTTGACAGGCAGAGGAGACGTCTGTCTGCTTATGACTGAGTGCACATTGTGCTTCTCACCTGTAAAAGTTGATGAGAAATTAAAAGATGTGCGCTGTTTGTCTTTGAAGGAGCGTTTTCTCCGTTGCCAGAGTTCAGTCAGAGTCAGGGGGTCGGGGAAGGATTCCTCCTCATCCCACCTGTGGTGATACAGAGTAGCTATTTTCACTTCTGTTTCTACTTAAAACCTTTACAAGTCCTCTTGTTTTGAAGAGTCACAGTATTTTTTTTTTTTTTTGAGGGTCAGACCTGGTTGAGCTCTGTAGTCGTTTGTGTATCACCATTACTTTTTTTTTTTTTTTTACTAAAAATGTCAAAAATTACGTTTTCACTTGCTGTGTCAGTTCTATCTTCTCTACTAAAATGACGTACGACTCAAAACATCACAGAATTCAATTGTTTTTGGGCTGATTGGTCTAAAAACGTGATATTTTTGTTAATATTGCAATTATATTTGTTGCAAAAAAATAAAAAATCTAAATTTTCCTCCCTCTTTGTCTTATCATCCGTGATTCAAGCTGTCTGAGACATTTAGCATCTCGGGTGAAGCTATTACATTACATTGGATTGAGTGTGAGCGCACAATACTTGGTATATAGTGACTGCATTTAAGCCTGTCACAATAAGCAATAAATCAATTAATCGCATGATAAATTAAAATGAGCTCGATAACTTCCATTTGCATGATTGTTTTTCTCGTGTCTCTCTCTCTTTCTACCGAAGACCGGTTGACAAAACGCACATGCATCTCAGCCAGTCCTTTTTTTTGAAGGGCAATTTTGCTTACAGACTTTTAAGTGTCCATTTTTTGGTTGTTTTTTTTTTTTTTATTTTGGATATTTAAAATGTCTTTCAGTGTTTAATTCTCTTTAGAAATGAAAGTTTATTGAACTTTGGGAGGCTGTACTTGCATTATTATACCATATAAAGCGTCAGTTTGTTAAAATGGTTTTAAAACATTATTTTTATCGTGATCATTTCTGAAAGAATATATCGTCCAACTGATTTTGCCTTTACTGTATATTCACAAAACATTGTGCAGGTTGAGTGACTATTTGGTCAGCTGACATACTTTGATAATATCTTGATATTTATTACATTACACCATCATCTGCTTGGTGCAGAGCTCTCAGTTCTTGTAGTTATGGAGATTTCTAGGTTTGTCACCTAGATTTTAAACTATTCATCTTTAGGAATTTGTAACACTTTTGTGGTTTTAAGAACCTAAAAAGCCCTTCTGTTTTAAAGTTGTGCGTAGTGGGCTGCATTAATGCAGTGCTGCATGCGAAACACATTTGTTTCAAAGTAAAACAGCCCAGCTCCCTTATTTTTGAGAGCTCAGGTCTCTTGGGTGCCGTCCAAAATTAGACATAAACTCCATCCAGCGGTTGAGCTGCTGCACCACCGAATGAATGCTGCCACCATCAATGTTTCATGCGCCGAGCCAAAGTAGGCCCACGTTTGTGTGTGTTACGGCACGAAGCTTTTCCTCCCCCCCATCATGCATATTTTACTGATCTCTGCTTTTTGATGGTCAGGGCCCTTTACATTGGCTGGAGGCTGCATTTTTTTTACTTGTTTGTTTTGTTTTTCTCCTAAAACACGTTGAACAGATTTTATTTACAATGCAGTGAAGAAGTCCTGAGCACAGAAACTTTGTTTAAATTTCTCTGGGTAACACCCACTGAGCCAGTTAGATGCAGAAGTAGCTGAGCACAGCTTTTCCGGTCCATCATGCTGCTGCGCTCGGGCAGATTCTGGGAGAACAGTTATCTGTTCAGGGCTGAATACATGACACACTCGGCTGACTGTACAAGCACTGAGTGCTCACACAAGCCTAATCTCAGCTGTTTTCCTGCAGGGTTATAGCCGTATTACCATAACGGGAACATTTAGATTATGATTTTGCATCGAGCATTGTAAAGCTTCTATCTAAATGCCTTGGGTTTCCTCCTCTTTATTGATCTGACTACAGGTGAGTTTACCGGCTCAAAAAATATACTGTTGTTGAAATATTTCTTTGGGAGATTCATGAGCTGAAGACTTGAAAAGAATTTCCCCGCAGGCTTGTTTCTTTTTTTCTGTAAAAAAAACATGAAGCACGGTTTCCTTTTCCCCTCCATATTCATGCAGTTGAGAATGTGTTGTGCAGCTCCATTAAAGTAGGAACAGCAGCGGCTTGTGGTTCATTATTGCTCAGAGAGATGAAAGGAAAGAAATGGCACTCGAGACTTAAATGAGAAACCATGACTAAAATCACAGCAACCTAACTATCAACCTTTGCTGGCTTTTAATTCCTGAGAAAACGGTTAACACTTTTGGTCAGGAGGAAATTTTTCACCATGATAGAATAAAGAACTGATTTAAAAATATTTGTGATGAATTGGACCGACTGAATTCTTTGAATCTTTAGAAAATGTTTTCTGCTGGTTTTATTATTTTACGCTCTTGAAAATGTCGTACACTAAGCTAAATGCTTTAGCGTTCATTGGCAAACAACTTTTTGCTTTGTAAAAACATGACAATTTGTGTTCTTGCTACTGACAACTGTATATTCCACTGTGTGTGTTGTTGTAGCAGTCAGTGCAGTAACACGTTTTATGTCTTTCCATGTAGGTCAGCAGGTAACAGGAAGAAAAAGAGCTTTCACTTGTCATTGTTGGTGTTTCTTTTTTATTTACTCTGTCATGTGATAGCATGTGGCTACATAAAGCTGCTGCACTCTTTCTCACCTTGCCATGTATTTTGTTGGATCTAACATACGTAGCAAGATTGTAAACATGATAAACGTTCATTTAGTCAAACATAAAATCTTTTCACATCTATAAAGCATCTGATCTTTATAAAGCCTATTTTGCATAGTGCATGTGTATTTGGATTAATGGTGTAAACATTACTCTTGCTGCCATGTTGCTGTTTCTACTAACTGTAAATGTTTGGTGTCTTATACATAGGCTATGAGTGAGTGGTCAAATAGTTATGAGCTGAATTATTTAGATAAAAAGGTTGGACTGCCCTCCCGTTGAAGCCACTTTAAGCATTTGCCATGCAGAAGTGAGTGAATCACAGAATATTTTGTCACGTCCCAAAACATCAGTGTCTGGGACGTGGCTTAGGTGTGAAACATTGTATCTGCTGGAAAGTTATTTATATAATGTTGTATCTGTGCGCCACTGAAATGCAAGCCAGATATTTTATATTTATTTTTCACTTTGTAAGATATAAAATCATCGAGGAAAAGAACAGTTCATGCTATTATTGTGTAAAGTAATGATTTTCAGAGCAAAACATTGTCCTAAAAGTTATGTATATATATATTTTTTTAGGAATTTGTTTATATTTTCACATTTACGACTGTGCGGATTTATAATTTGTGAATAAAAAATGCTCTTCCTGGTTTTCTCCCCCTGTTTTAATTTCCATAATTCTCCAGTAGGCTCAGGACCTTTTCCATCGTGTGATACTTGGTGGATTTTATCTACACATTTTCCAGAGGCAGGGTTAGATATACGCACTGGCAATCAGTGAAAATCACTATTCTGCTGTTAAGTACAGATATTACAGGGCTTTACTGGGTTTGACACGTTGGCTGAAATTGCCTTCCAGTCATCGAATTCTGCAGTCGCAGCAGAGCGAATGAAAGAGGACCCTGGAAAGAGAGGTTGTCATGTGGACCAACATCTGGCTGAGAGAGATTTCTTATTTTTATCTTCGTCATCGTCGAGGAGAACCCCCTGCCTGCATTTTTACCTCCTTGGGAAAGGAAAGGAGATGGTTTGTGTTCTCTGTTCTGCCTGTACAAACTCCCACATTAAGTTTCATTGTGCTGATGCCGAGGAAGCCCTGCCTGCTGTGTCAGCGCTCCCTTGGGCAAAGCTGCTATGCAGATGTCCTGCGAAGCACGGCGGTGCAAATAGGAAGTTGCTTTGATCAAAGCACTTGCTGAGTTACACGGGGGCTGCTGTCGCCGCCGGAGCCCATATGGTACCTGTACAGCATGTCAGTCATCTCTCTGATACAGCTGAATACATTTTCCATATCAGGCTGGATTAGTGAGGCAGACTCTATTAACAGAATCTGCTCCTCTGACAATTAATTTGCACTTGGAGAGTTTCTCTTTCGTCTCTCTGTTGGAGAAAAAGATGATTGGAACGTCCCTTGTGTCACAGTATTCTGAAAGTTCTTGAAATAATATTAATAGTAGAAACGGACTTATTGGAAACTTAACACCAACTTTTCATTTTCATAAGGCTTTACCTGTCAACTATGATTTTACCCAACTCCACTTTCTCTTTATGAACTGTAATTAAGTGCATCGAAATTGTTTTTAGCTTCCCTGCTGAGACTTGTGTAGTATTTAACCCTTCCAGACCGATCCTAGTGCGGCGATCCGGCCAAACTTGCAGTACCGTAATTCTGCCACACTTTGCCCTATCTGAAAATTTCCACTGGTTTCTGAAAGGGGAGACGTTGCCCTTTCCAGCCAATATTGAGTAAATACAGTAATTTCATTCCCGCCGTAGCAGGAAGTGAAATTAATCTGAGGGGCGCTCTTTTAATAGACGGCAAATTGTGAAAGAGACTTGCTAGATATTGAAAGTTCCAGTTGTTATGGATAAATGGGCAAATATATTTACTCACAGGTTATTTAAAGAACTGCGTACAATTAAAATAAGCAAAAATATCCAGGCAGAGATTTGAAATTTAGGACATAAAGGCTTAAATAGAGATAAGGAATGCACGATATATCGACACTAACATCGGTATCAGCTGAGTCAATATTAACAACCAATACTTATTTATTTCATTTGTTTCTGGAGGTTGAGTGGCAGAACGGAGGCGTTTGGTCATGTGACAGCGATAGTTATGTTTGACTGAAGAAGTGGTGAAGTCTTCAGTTACGCCATTCAAGGTGTTGAACAGATAGTGAAATATATAAAATCCTCACAATATCGGTAAATATCGGCATAACGGCAATATTAATGTCGGATATCGACACTGGCCCAAATTTTCATATCGGTTCATCCCTAATGAATAGAAGAGGTTTCATCCCAGGCAGTCGCTCTAACTTGTTTTACTCAACTGAAACTGTCTTTAGTGTGATAAGATAAAATGACCCACAATACTTTCTGTTTCACATTGAAAAGTTTCATGAATCATAAAGTGTTTTAATACCAGCCCAGCGCTGTCCCAATGTTGTAAGGGAATTTGATGTTTAAGAACATCGTCACCACTAACAGCGTTTCAACACTGATGATTTGTTGGAATCTGGGAAAGGAGCCAAGATTAATTGGCTGAGCTTAAAAGCAATCAGGGATAATCACTTCTAATTTCCAGAGATGTATTTGTGAACAAACGGGGCGAGCTCAAACACAAAAAAAATTAAACTCGTAGCAACTATGAAATCAGCAAACATGAAGATTATTCTGTACTTATTAGTAATTCAGACCAGGTTTGACTAAGTCATTTATTGAAGTTGTGTTTGTCTTATTCTGAGTTGGTTTGATTTCCCTGAAAAATATTAGAAATACGCCTTTGTTTTATGTTTTTATACATAGAATAAAGGTTTCGTTAATCTTAAAAGATGAACTAAAGAATCTTTGTTCAGTGGGGTTTGTCAACTCAGATTTGATCAGTCTAGGCAATTAAGATTATGGACCAGAGAGGATCGAATGTGGTCCAAGTGTTTGGTTATCAATGATTTTGTGCATATAGATAAGATAGATGAGCATGCTTTATATAGGCCATTTATCTATCATAACCTGTTCAAAGAAGCATAACAGGTCAGTCACCTTTAGTTTATTTGTTAATTTGCTTTTTAATATCTTACGTTTAAGTAAATAGACATATTTTAAGAGAAGATTCATCTAGAAAGACTCGAAGGTGAATCACTGTTCGCTGAGAATGAAATCATGATTTCAGTGATAGTAATTATTTCTTTTCAAATTCCTACTTATCCCTGCTATCCCTCCTGGATCTCCCGGTTTATTGTGTTGGAAGCATCTGCAGGTCAAGTTCGGCTCTTTTGGAGTTGTCAGTGCAGAAGGTTTCTGTTCTGCCCTCCAGCCCTGCTTCCTCCTCATCTATTATGCTGTTTGTAGAAAAGCGTGTGGATTAAATCCAGGACCCGTTCTCTGACCTGTTTTTCGTTTCCCTCCAAACTTTTCCAGCTTCAACCTTTTTCACGGCGTTCTCCCCGTTAGCTCGTCTTCATTACTGTCAGAACCTCTGAACTCTTGTTGTTTGTTTTTTTTCTTCTGTCAATCGCTGATATTTCATTCCGTTTCATCAGTGGGTTCGCCGGAGGCTTCTCACACAACTCTCAAATCTACTTTTTTTTTGTTCTATTTTGCCGTGGATACTTCACACTCACCTTTAAATCTCCCTGATCTGCAGTCAATGAGAGGCAGAGCGGTCGATCAAGCTTTTGCACATCCTGATTTGCTCTCTGTTTGTTTGTGTGACCCAGTTTGGATGTGACAAGGTGACCCCGCCGTTACCTGCGACACGCAGGGGACCGACACCGGACATTAGCCATGGATATGTGTTTTGTCAGTGTGTGGATACGTGTGAATGTCTCTTTTCGTATAATCAGAGTTGTTTTTTCTCCTACTGCTGACAATAATGTGATTGGTCACCCGTAACTCCTTCGTGCGCACACAGTCAGCCCGCTTTGCATTTGTGATCTCATGTTTCGTTAATTACTCAAGAAAGGTTAGATTTAATCAGAAATGATTAATATTTACCGGTGAAGCACTACATGGCCGCTTGTTTTCTAATTTGACAAAGCATTTCGAAAAATAAAACCATGTTTGATTCATATTTTTTCTCTTTTTTTTTTTTTTTTTTTTGCATCTGTCATAAATGCAAATGTACGCAAATGGATAAACTAGGTCTAATGTGTGCTTATGGATCAAAGCTGGCGTGTGTGTCGGTGCATTTTTGTGGGATCCCACATTGGTCTGATCTGTTGTCTACTGTAATTATGATTACAGCAGCGCCTGGCTCCGCTCGCTCACTGATACATTACCCACAAAAACCACATTAATTGGTCCAACAGTCAATTAGAGCCAGAGTGTAATTAGGACTGAGCTATCGTCCTATCCAGTTCATCGGTTTTCTTGGAAAGGTCCCTTATAGACTCTTTGTAAAGGCAATCTTCAGAGATTAACGGGTTTCTAATTCATCTTTAATGTCCTCATTAAAAATGAGTACGTGCTTTAATATGTTCCAGGGTTTATTATCTTTTTAAAACAGTAATTAAAGACTTTTAGTACAACATATGTTGGAAATCTTTGCAACTGCCTTGTTCATCTAGACCCTGAGGTTTTGCTCCATTCTTTTTTCTAAGGTGGCTCAAGGTCATTTTTCAAAGGTTTTCTATACATTTTGAATTTAATTCAGCAGATGAATATACTTTTTCACAGAGTATTTCTAAGTATTCAAAAGAAAACCCAGCTTAGAAAGCTGAAACACATTGGTGCAATGCCACTTGATGTGCTATTGGCTGGGATTTGCAAAGCAGCCAATCCAGAAGTACCATTTATTTTCCTTGGTGCTAATTGGCTGAACCCCCAACAGTGGAAATGATGAAAACTGTAGATATCGTTTTTTGCGGTAGATGGTTTCCAATTCTCTTACTAATGGACATTAAGGTATATTTGTTTTGTGAGCTAAAGTAAGTTTTTTAGAGGGGATCTCAAGTATTCACAGATTTTAGCTGTTCCCCCTTTATACTACTCTATCATAATTGCAAAGAACTCATATAAATGGGGTTACATTTAATTGCACCTGACATCTTTTAGCTGTTGATTAGGTTTTCACCGCCCTAAATTATCAGTCTTGATGTTTTATAGTTGCGATTAAACACAATGTGGACATTGTGATGAAAAAAGCGAAGCAGAAGCGTCTGGAAAATTGAGTCGTAAGTCATTGCAATCGTTAGCAATGCTGTGCTAAAACCATAATTGTGTGTTCATAACCGTGTCTCCCAACAATCCTGACTTTTTACTGCTTTCTTTAAGCAACAATTTTCTTCTTGTTAGTTTTCCATAAATGTTAGTTTAGGTGGATGGTTGGCAGGTTTGCGGTTGAGCCACCCACTTTCTGTTTTTGGCTGATGGACTGAATGGATGCTTAGTTCGCCCAACCCTGCTTTAAAGTTTTCTACTACTTTCTCCCTGACCAGTCTGCTGTGTTTCTTGGTCTCCATGATGATGCTTTTTCTCTAATCTTCTCTAACAAACCTCAGAGTCCTTCACAAAGCAGCTGGATTCACACTGAGAGTAAATTAAACACCAGTTTGCTTTTATTAGGCAACTTCTGAAAGCGAGTGGTAGCACCTTGAACCGAGTAAAGGAGGCTGGAAACAGATGCACATCCCATTTGTTAGACCTTTATTTAAAGCTAAGCACTGTTTAATGTTGGTCCATTACAAACTTGAATAAAATTCACTGAAGTTTGTGGCTTTGAAGTGACAAAATGAAGTGTCAAGGCTTTCACCTAAAACTCTCTTCTTCCTGCTACGCCCTTCTGAACTGTCTCACAATGGCAAGATACAAATGATATGCTAACAGCAGAAAATATGTAAGATGAACCAGAAAGATAAGAAAGGGAGTCTTTCTCCCTCCCGTGGTTTATCCCTGACGGACCTCTTCGGTCCTCTCGCCTCTGTCAGATAAAGGAGAACCATCGCCGGATCCAAAAATCATGAGTGTCTGTTTCTTATTCCTCTGCCGTCTCCCTTTTCTTCCCGCTCCTCCTTCATTCTGCCACATAAGTTCCAGCAAATACACACAATCACACAGTGACACACACAGGCAAACACACTCAAAGAGCTGGTGGCTATGCATATTACATGAGTCCTCCACCTCTGAAGGGCTCTCTGCTTTTTTTTTTTTTTTTTTTCATTTTGCAACTTGCAGCCAAGATGATGAGGTGGAAGCCAGATTCTGCACTTCAGGCAGCTTCCCTTGTTTCACCGCAGGAAATAAAGATGTTACAACATAGTATATCCAGTGTTGTATAAAGATGGTAAAGAACTCAAATCTAACAAATGATAAGCAAATGATTCACGACAAACAGTTAGCTTTCATGAGTTCTGTTGCACATTGCTAAGCTGTTTTTATAACTAAATGGAGTGAAATAACATAATTTTTAGCTATATAATGTTATATATTATAACATTATANTATAACATTATAACACTCATTTGTTGTAATGAGTTAAAACAGTTTTAGTGGTTTCCATAACATGTTTGATGGTTAGCATTGCTGTTTAAAAATTCAGTTATCAATTTTTCCTCAAATGTTGCTGTATCAGACCCACTTTGATTTAATTTAATTCAGTTTCTTTATTTAGATTCATGCCATCTCAAGGTACTTCGCTAAACAGATTGTGTGAATACACAGAAATATTCTGTCAATTCAGTCTAATCATAAATACAAATTAAAGCCAATTACATGGCTTTCCAACTCAATCATTGTTATTTATGATTGCTCCTGTTGATGCACAGAAATGGCAGCTAGGTTCGGTTTTAAAGATTAGATGCGTTTTGGTATGTTATAGTCACCAAAATAAACAACTCTGTTTTTTTTGTTGGTTTGTTTTTTAACCTTTTGAACAAGAAAAGTTGAAATACCTTGACACTAATCAGATGTTTTACGCATTTTCTAAACTTTAAAAATGTATCCAGTACAGAACTAACTGGAGATTTGGTTACAAGTTGTACCTGAATGCACCATATAAGCATTCAGGTAGAGACTCACATTTTGCTTCTCCGCCATCAGAAAGACTCGCGTTGTATTTGGAGCTGGTTGAATGCAACAGGTAGCTGGATTTGGACTTTACAGTTTTTCTCAGTACCAGTAATAGTTAAATTCTGCTTGAAAGTTAAAGGTTTCACAGACTTAGCTGTTTGTAGAAACAGTTGCGTGTGCTCCAGTTGTTGGAATAGTTTTTCCTTCTGACGGGGAGTCTGGCCAACATAAGGTCAGAGTAATACTACTCCAGTGTGTGGATGTGTGTGCAGACGCATTTCAGGAATTCCCATCAGTCCGTGTTTGATGAGAACAATGAGCCAGGATGACTCATTGTTGTGTCTGACGCTGTTGATCCTCCACACACGCACACGCAAGCACGCACACACACACACACACACACACACACACACACACACACGCACACATCAACTGTTTATGCCTATTTCTCTTTCCGTTTCATTTCTGCTCTGCCGTTTTATCCCCTTCCCTCTCATGCAGTGATTGATCTTCTCCTCAGTGTGGAGCGATGAGTGAGAACTTGTGCCACTTTGTTGTGTGTGTGTTTTTTTGTTTGTACCATCTGTGTTGTTAACAATTTGTTTTTTGTAGGCGGTATACAGAAAGTTGAGAATGCCGGTACCTGTCACACCCACGCTATGATTGATTAGCCGGTTGGGCTCTGTTGCCTTTTCACGTGTTTATAACACTCATTTGCATGAGATAAATAAATCCTTATGCTAAGTGAATTAGGAAAGAAAAACACTATTGTGAACTCATTTGCATAGCTGATACATACATAGTTATTAAAAGTTGGTTTTAAACAAAACGTCTAATGCCTAACTGTGAATTACTCATCGAATAGGAGATCCACCTGAATCTGCTCCTGACTGGAAAGTAAAAATAGATTGTGTCAAGGAATAGCTTTGGGCAACAGTGGAAATACTTTTTTTAACCATTTAAACTGGCTCCCAGTTAGTTTTAACAGCTGAAAAAGTATTTTTTAGTTTGCGTCCTACCAAAATATAATGAAAACATCTGCTGTTCCAGTTCACACACATTTATTATGTACAAGATTAATGCAGATTAATGATCTACATTAATCATTTTTTTTCCACTAGTAAATGATTGTTTATTGTTTATACACTTACATTGTTATATGGTGAGATGTCATTTCAGGATCTCAGCCACACACATTTTGTAACTACTCTGACATATTTCTTTTTAGCTGCAGCAAAGTTGGTTTCCTTCCTTCTTGTTCCAGAAAGCATTTGGCCTAATCAAAGGGTTTTTCCTCCAGAATCCGTAAAACAAACTGTCACAATAACAAATTTTGCCAGACGACTAATTGTCCTAGAAGTTATTGCGATACACAATAATATGGTTTTTCTTGACCATTTTCAAGTCATATATTGATAATAGTAATGGAATAAGAAACCAAGTAGATCCTCACAAAGGTCAGTAAACCTGAAATTCTAATGAACGTTTAACATTTTCAATATCCAAAATAAATAAACCAGTAAAATTACTATGAAGTTTCTGTAAACAAAACTGCCCTTCACAAAATGGGCTGGTTGAGACCAAAGAACCAGACTGAAGCTTTTTGTCATCCAGTCTTTAGAGGGAGAGAGAAAAACAATCATGCAAAGGGAAAATTATTGAGCAAATCTGAATTTATCACGCGATTAATTGATTTATTGTTTATCGCAACAGGACTACAGAATGGAAAATGCTATATTTTTCCATGTTCCCTATAGATTTACGAGCAACATAACTATTTCTCTTTTTAATGTATTCTACATTTTTATACTTGCATCAGGTTTACTGACAATATCCCAGGTGTATCTATCTATCTGAGTGTGTTAATTTAATTTAGTCCCAATCAGTTGATGACTTTCTCCAGTGATTTGGATTCTTTATACACAGAGAAAACTCCAAGCGAACCAACGCTACAAACTACGTGAGGATTCTGCCTGGTCAGGTGTGTCCAAGGAGGAAATACCAGATGTAAAACGGGAAGCAGACGCTCTGTTCTGAGCTTGCAGAAATATGCTGTTTGCTAAAATGCTAATTATCCGAGAAGCATACAGATAAAGTTAGAGAAGATGTCTTGAACGTTGAATTTGGGCGTTATGCTTTACGGAAAAGATGCACCGACATTGTTTATTAGTTTGTTTACTCTGAGGGCATCCCACAATGCAATGCAAACCTGGCTGCGGGAAGGTGTTTAGCTCAAGCTGGCAGCGTACACCTGGTAGCTGTGCCACATTCACACCATAAATGATCCACACTAGAGTTCATTTGGAACAGGACCAGCTCCTCCAAACGGTACGGTTGCTTTCGTCTCCTAGACGTATAAATAGCGGCTTATATTTATTATAATGGTTTTAAATTCCATGAGTAAAGAAAGTGCGTGGGTTCATTGTTACAAACTGACCTCTATTCACTTCTACATGGCTCATATCTTCACAAGCAAAAATGGCCTTAAGCAAAATAATATTTTCTTATTTATGGGCCGTGGTGAAAATTTCAGGATTTACTCCTTCACTGAATGTACAAAACAAATACAGAATAAAACAGAAAAGTTGTGTTTTGAGTTGAACTTCTGCCCATCCAGCAAGGCTGCTCAGATGAAAATAAAGAAGTGCAGTGATCCAGAACACGACTGGGCTTTCAGGAGACCACAGTGAAAGTAGAGAGAGCAGCAAAGGGAATATTTTCTCACATGTACATCAGTGGCAGCAGGACATCTGGGAGCTGACTGTACATCAGGGTAAGCGCGGCAGAAAAGGAGGTCAGTGTTTGTTTTTCTGTCTTTGACTCTGTCTCTGACAGGACAATGCTCAACCACAGCCGCATTGCAAAAGTATTCACTTCTTTAAAACTTTTCCACATTTTGCCACTGCAACAGCACAGTTGATAGCATCTTTTGGGGGATTTTGTGCGATACCCCAACATGGTGCGGTGAACGATAGTGAAGTGGTAGGAAAGGGATTCATGCTCTTCGGATTGTTTTTCATACCAGTGAAGAGTGCAACCAAAAGTTTGTTGGAGAACTTTGCTGAATAAACATTTCACGAAGACAAAGGAGCACAGCCGACAGGTCAGGGAGAAAGTTGTAGAGAAGTTTAATGTAGGGTTATGAAACAATATTGTGAGTTTCGAACGTTTCGCAGAGCTCTGTTCAATCCATTATCCAAAAACAGAGTAGCTACCACAACACTGACGTCTACCTGAACTAACAGGTGAGCTAACCATGGGATCTCTGGATGAGCTCAGGCGGGAGAATTTATTGACCGGATAGCTATTAATTGCAAGAAAGAGAGAAAACCATAAGAATCCTTTTTCATGTTTGCTACAAAGCCTGTAGAGAACACAGTGAACCTTTGGCGTTTTGAAATTTCCTTTGTTTACATGTACGATAGACCATAATCCAACTGACAATTTGTGGCAAGAGTCAAGTTAATTTGCACAAAACATTTCGGTGACAAGGCAGTTTAAAGTTCTCTATATGATAAAAACATAACACAACAACCATTTATGCTGAGAACTGCAAAGGAGAAACATTGCATTTTGTCAAATTCCATCATCAAAGTCAAGTTTTATTAGTCAGCTGCAACTCTAAACAAGTGCGGTTTTAGCCTTCCTTTCAAAGAAATCAGTGTTTCAGCAGTTTTGGAGTTTTCTGGAAGTTTGTTCCAGATTAGTGGAGCATAAAAACTGAATGCTGCTTCTCCGTGTTTGGCTGTGGGGATGTAGAGCGGGTCAGAACCAGGATACCGATCTGAAAGACTGATACAACAACAACAACGTCTTTAATGTACTAATTTGTTGAGTGGCTTATAAACTAACAAAAGTATTTTAAAACCTATTCTCTAAGCTAAAGGGAGCCAGTCAGATTGACCTTGAAGAGGATAGGGGGGGAAAATGTTGAGTCTCTATATTTTTGAAGCTGACAGAGACATCCTGCAAAAGGCGCTTCCACTTCTAAACTACGGACTGCTTTGTGCTGTTGAGATATTATTTTCAGACACAGCTTCTGTACATCTGTGCTAATCTTTAGCTCAAACCAATCGCTCCTTGGATGTTGAGCCAGGAAAGAGACTGTAATGTAGCACCTGTGATTTATGTTTTTTGGAGCACACAGCTGCTTGCGCCGCCCTCTGATGCTCGCCATGTGAAAGCAAGTTACACCTGCTTGTCCGCTCAGCCTGGAGTCTACATTAAATTACACCAGTGCGGTCCTGCAGTCACATTCGAACAAACCACTTCGTCTCTGCCAAGAAGACGATGCCGACAGGTGCATCCCTTGAAACGCACACACCGAAAGCAATGATGGAAAAGTCTGCTCTGTGTGTCTGTCGTAAACCCCCCGAGCCCGACATACAGTACACTCAGCTTCAGGCTTCCTTTAGTCGGCCACACATTTTTCTTTTCTTTCTTTGCCTGCAAGCACATATGCTCATACAGACACGCACTCATCCCTGTCTGACTCTTTGGGGGGAAGACAATATGATTTGAGCTTCGTGCTCAGAGGTTATTTGAAAGTTGCTGCAATATATGAAGGCAGTTCTGATAAAGCCACCAGAAAGAACACAGCTCACTTATGAATGAGTTGTTTTTTGTTGTCTTTTTTTTACTCCTACACAGTGGTAAAACATTTTGGACTCATGCATTCCACCCACTCTTTTTATTGATTTTGTTTAACGGAATATTAAAATAATCATCAGCAATAGGAGCAGAGGTGGGGTCATGCTGCTGTGTGAGAGAGACGTTTCTATAAAACAGGCTTTAACTAATACCTTAAAACAAATACAGAGTGTTAATATATTTGTTAACACTCTATATTTCAGTTCTGATTTTGGTTCCAAGCAATAACGATAAGGACATTGTCAGAAAACGCTCCTGTTTTTCTATTTGATTTATTTTTTTTTGCTTTGCAAGTATGCTTTTATTTTGTAATGTCCACCATACTATGTGTGTTTAAGGCTGATAGTGTCTTCAAAGTCAGCATAATACAGCATAAGGAAAAGGGAGACCAGTAGCATTAGAGCAGTAGCTCAGCTCGAAATGCTGTGGACCGCGTTGCTTCATTCCTGGAATAAGTCAAAGCTGCAAAGGTTATAAATGACAAAGGAGGAAATGACCAGCAAACGCAAGAAAACAGTTTGTGGGAACTCCTTGCTTATAGAGACAGATGTTTAAAACACTTACTACTTATTATTATTTCTGTAACTGAGCAGCTCTGGCACATATTATGATTGTCTTTGCTTTTCACCTTTAAGAGTAGTGTGACGGGGTTTAAAAGTAGTTTAATCTAATAAGTCATCTCCTTTTAGCAACAATTTCTAAGGCTTGACGAAAGGGTTCAGTGTCTAACCTCACTAATTCTGGATGAATGGTCAGAACGTCCCGTAGACAAACTCCCTCGCCTCGTGAAAGAATTGAAGCTGACATCATATTAAACTGTATGGAATAAGAATGGATTTTGACTGTGTGTTCAGGGAGGTTAGTGAAGAGTTTTGGTAGCATTAATTAGTGGCATTAGTAGTAAACGAAGTGAGAAACCAGAACTAGAACATTGGTTTTGTTTTTAAAGTTATCAGTTGTATATTCTTTTGGCTCGTTACAGACGGACTCCAGGCACTGGCACCAAAGTTTGGACTGTTATACATTCACTTAGCCGCCCACATATGTTTTATTGATTTTTATTAATTACTTTTTACAACAAAATGTAATGTGATGTGTTTTTATAGCTCTTGATGCATGGGAAGATGTTTTAAAGGGAAATAACAAAAAGCAGATAAGGCTTTTTAGTCGAGGACGATCTTTTGTCGTCTTATTTTGCAAAAGGTTAAAATAACTTTTGTTTGTCTTTTTGTTGCTTCCTTCCTAAACTTTCTGTTGACCTCACATGAAGAAGACGTACTACAGCACCCACTGCCTTTTGATATACGGGTTTGCTCCATAACAGATTACACTTACACACACACAAATACACGCCGACTCTGCACTTCCACTCGTTTCTCCTTCTAATTGATATGTCCTGTGTGCGTTGATACACTCACACTGATTGGTCCGCTGATGGGATGGATGCTCCGCAGTCTATGCCCTAATCTGTTACAGCGAAGACATCCTCGCTGGCGACACAGGTGAAACGAGAAATAAAAGAGAGAGATGTGCTTCTCCTCCTCGCTCCCCCCCGTCCCAACACATCCCTCACCTGGCTTGCCTCCTTGTGATTACAGTTAAAGGAGGGCACCTCACAAGAGCAGGCAGGCGGAGGGGGAAGACAGATGGGCCGAGCAAGCGGGCTGGGACCGAGCAGATTAGAGCCCGGTCTCATTCGCCAGCCTCCCTTCTTCATCTCACTTCTTTCAGCGTGTGGCGGCGGGGTCAGAATGAGGCTGCCGCCGCCCAGCAGGGAGTGATGCATGAATAAGACGGGATTGTCTTCACAGCTGGATTCTGCATCCAGAACCTTTAGTCGGGCAGGGGTTACCGTTTCACTGTCTGCACTGATCACAGGGAACGGGGGTGACTGCACATCCTTAAAAAGTCCTAAATTCATTCATCTAAACTTAAGGCCTTAAAGTGTCTTAAATTCATTTTTTAAAGTAAGTTGGACGTTGATATGTTAATTACGATTCATGTTAGGACGATTTAATCTTGTATATTGTATGTTTTTATTTTTTTCTCTCAGATGTCTTCACTGCATTCTGCGACTCGAGGTGATTTAGGCTACCGCTAACTAGCTGCTAATATAGCCTTGCTAGTTAGGTAGCTAGCGTGTAAATTTATCTCCAGTTGGCTCAACAATGTTCCTACATTTCTTAGGAGATACAAGTATTAAATTCAATTTAGAACGATCTCAAAGAGGTTTTAGATATGAGTTGGTGAAACCTGTAGAAACCCTGATGAAGCGAGTTTAGCATCAATATGAACTGAGAGGATGCAGCCTGACTCGATGTGTTGCCAATATGGACAAACCAAATGCCTTCTGTAGAGATAAAAGTGCTTTTTAACCACAATGCCACAAAAAAAAAAAAAAAAAACATGTTTGAAGGAGTCAAAAGGAGCCTTTGAAACCTTTTTGTATATTTGTTTGGTCAAAAAAAGCCATTTTTTAAAATCACAACTGATTGCTAAAATCAGTAAAAAGGGTGAAACAGCCACAGGAGTGAAAACTTTTTATACTCACTGTTCCTCATGGCCTTTATACAAATGTCCCTGTATAAGGATTTTAATGATGTAAATAGCTATTTGAGACTATATGAACAGGCAAAATTCATAATAAATGTAAACACGCAGGTCTAGTTTTTGTTTTCAAAATGCATTGGCGCCTGTTCTAGAAAACTACAATAACTCATTAAAGCACCAAACTTACCATGACGATTTATAAATGTTCTTTATTAATCATCTGAATGTTCTTTCCGACGTTGAGTGAATTTAATTGTTTTACAGTGTAATACTAAACTATTAACAGTAAATCTTTTAAGCTTCCTGTAAATAGCTGCTTGCACTACTAGCGGTGCTCATATTGCGACAAATGCGTTCATGATTTACGTCTCGTTTCATCGGCGTTTGCGTTTTAGTGCTGACTCCAGCAAACTCTGTCACTGGAAGCAGAACATACTGCCACAAGCACGGTAATAAGCCTTAATTTGTTTTCAAGCACACTTTTCTTTTTAAGAGGGTGAGTGTGTAATAAGAATGATAATGGTTCTTTTTTTTTTTTTTTTTTTTGTGATGAGGTGTTTGCTGGAAGCTCGGAAAGTGTGTTAATCACAGTTCTCGTTGTGGAGACTGGCCAGCCTAAGCTCATAATCCGCTCAGCTATTTTCACTATTATCCCTTCTCACTGACAGGCAGATACAAACAACCGCAGCAGGGGCTAATACTACATCAGCGGGGCACAATCGCCCGTCCAAGGATGAGATGCCCACCATCTGCTGTGTTTACACTTTCAGACTTTCCGTCGGTATTCCTCTGACAGCCTGTGATGAGTTAATGATTTCTCTTGTCTCCCATCTCTCTTGGTTTGTTCCATCGCTGTTTACTCAGGAGTTCACTGCGTTTCTTTCATCACCGCTGGAATCCTCCCCGGCTCTCAGTTTCTAACCAGAGTAACCAAGGAAGACACGGAGTTTGGGAAGAAAAGTAGTTTTGAGAAATTAGGGATGCTCAACAGTGATCGATTTGGATTTTCATTCTTTTTTTTTTGTTTTGCTTTCTTTGTCTTTCAACCCCATCCCCAATTTGATTTAGGCCGGAACTTTGACTGGACCATTTTAATACATGAATATCCTTTAATCTAAACCATTTTATTGTACCTCTGGGACTAAGTTTAGGAAAATTGTCCTGCTGTAATGTGAGTCTCCACCCTACTTTCAATCTTTTGTCGTTTTCACCATCAAGTCTGACTCGTTTTCCTGCTGAAACAAAGGGATGTTCTCACTGCATGATGCTGCCACCGCTGTGTTTTACTGTTGCTATCCCCACATAGCTGCATTCAGCTCAGAAAGTTCCCATTTGGTCTCCTCTGACTGGTTCACCTTCGCCGCATGTTTGCTCTGCCTCCTATAGTTTATGGCAAACTGTCATCATCTCATGGTTTTCTTCTTTGCAAGCCTCTTTAGAAGAAAAACTGACAGAAGCGGGTACTTCAGTATTTCTTACAAAATGTGCTTTATCTTTAGACGACATCAGCAGCTGTGATCCGGTATTCTATAAAACCATTTGTGGAAAAGTATGAGTTGTGGAGAAGGACCCCAAATTGCTTCCATTTCTTTATGTCACACAGAAGCTATTTACTCCTGTGAGCAAAGCTTCTCAGGGATGAGGCATGTGTGGGACACAAAGCATCTAGTGTGCGTGCAGAGAAATGAGAAAGACAAAAAAAAAGAACTACATGAAACCAGACAGTCTGAGAGAAAAGAAGGTGAGTGTAACATTTCTGAGCTGTAAGCAGACACTCGGCTTACGTTCAACATGAGAGTCAGGAGCAGGGTGTCACTGCTCTCCCGAGCCTCAATCTGTCACCACATAGTCAAACACACACACACACACACACACACGCGCACACACACACACACACACACACACACGCATCTGTGCTGGACTGAACCCTGCAGGGAGATTTTGTACTCAATGGTTTTTTTTGTAGTTTTCATGACACAATTCCAGGGTTTGAGATTAAGATTTTTTAGCCAATTTTTAAAAATGGATGGATGGACAATGAGATTGGTTTGAAGTCTAAACCTACAAATATTTTCCCATTGTGTTTTTTTTCTTCTCTTTATTCTGAAAATTAAATCTCAGACTTTTCTATACTTTAAGAAACCCTGACCTTAAGGAAACATCCGATCTGTTTTTGGCGACCGATCAATTCCTTTTCCTCCTTGACATTAGCTTTCCTTTCAGCTATCATCAAACATTTATGCCGAATATGGTGATAGTCTGAAAAACAAGAAGCGCTTCGGCCACAGCAGTGCCATTTGTTGTCCCCAGAGAAAGCGGTGATGATGTCACTAAAATGTCCAACTGGCAAACAGAACCTCAACGCTACACGACTGCACTGGACCCGCACTTTATAAAATGGAAACTTGGCTGAAGCTTATTAAGTATCGTACATGAGAGATGGTTTCCTTACTTTCTGGTTAAATGCATTGTGAACAACCCAAATACACACTGAAAATTGAAAGAATTTTTTTTTGTCAATACAAATGCTTTATTTGTTATAGCATTTCTAATGAAATACTGCTAACATAGTTTATTTCCCAGCTCTGGATGTTAAAAGCTTCTGTAGTTTATGCTATAAGTCCAAATTCTTTTCATGATAAGAAATTATTAACGTTAACGACAATATCCATCTCTATTACAGTATAAACATGTTATCCAGAGTCAATTGTTTGCCACTAAAGCTCTGTTAGACATTATGAAGGTGGTTGTCTTTAATCGTTTAATCAGATGAAAAATAAAACTCCCCTCTGCTCACAGACCATATTTCACTCAGTGCTTGGCCAAAGAAAACCCAAATTATGTTGCTTTTAATTCAGCAATTTTTAAAGTGAAGAAAATTCAAATATGATACTGTTTCCTACATCATGTTTCATACTAAATTGAGCAAGATAACATCTATGTTTGCTTTTTCTAACCCATGAACGTTGGCATTTAAACTATCTAGCATACCGGCTTCCACTATCCTGTTATAGTTTTACAAAAGAAATCAGTCAGCAGGTCAAACCTTCACAGAAACGAGAGGTGGAAAACAAAATTAAGTTGCCATAAAAATGCTTCTTTTTTTAATCTGCTCTTCATGTTTTAGCAAAATATTCAATGTTTTATGATTTTCCTGATTTCTAAATTTCCAAAGAAGAGGAAGAAAAAAAACCAACCCTGAATTAAACAGAATAATCAAGAAAGCCCTGTGAGCTTTTCAAGATAAAAGAAGACGCTTTGGTGATTCCTGGAGGGAGAAAGAAATGAAGACTCATTTCAGGAGTTATTTTATTAATAAAGTACATGAATAATACAAGGATGAAAGAGAGAATGGAAAATAAAATAGATTGAAATCTAGGACACCGGTGTGATAAGACTTAAAATGTGGCACCATAATATAAGAAGAAACTTGAGTGGAATTGGACAGATTACAGGTTTGATATAGAAATTATATATACATATATACCCTGAGCTGTCAGGGTTTTTATTTTAACACGGGAGCAAAGAGCTTTAATGGGAAACCGAAGTAACGCAGAGAGGTTCTAATTTCTCCATCATCTCTGCTTTGTCTTTTATAGTCGGGCAGTTTAACGCAGTCTGAGCACGCAGAGGCCACAGGAAGTGGACGACCCCCACGAGGGGTCGCCACGACAATCAGCTCTTCTTATGGCCGCGGAGAGAAAGCAGCGTCCGTCTAATCCTGAGAGAAACATTGTCTGAAATAAGAAAAAAGAAGTTTGACTGCTGCTGAGCGCGATGCTGCACTTTGAGGTTGTGTTTTTTTGTTCTGGAGCAGAATTACAGCCTGTCAGGCTCTGAGTGGAGAAAGGCCTTCAAGCAGGAGAGGAGGGGGGGCGACTGACGCGCTCTTTGTCAGAGGACCTGATTGTTGTGTGTGCCCTGACTTTTTTTTTTTTTTTTTTTTTTACAACAGCACACCCCCACTCTGTGGACGCTCTGCTAGGAAAATAACAAAAAATAGAGAGAGAGGAGACTGCACGCTTTCCCTGACAGCAGAAGCGCACATGAAATTATCACAACAATGTATTACCCCTTGTCTCCGAGAGAGGAAATTACATCCATCTGTGATTCTTTTCCTCTCATCCTCTTTTCCTTCAACTTCACTGTTTTTCCGTCTCTTTTCTTTTCCGACTTCTCCTCCATCACCACTTAAACTGCAAAGACGCTTCTCTTTGCTCGCATTGTCCTTAACTCCAAATATTTTACCAGTACCTATATGCGCCGTATGAGAAGTGCCATTAATCTCCTTCTTCCCATGAGGATTGTGTTGTTTGTGTGAGTAATGAGCTCTGGATGTCCATGCTGTGTCTCAGTTGTCCCTAATTGGCGCAGTGTGACTCTATTAGAGGGATCCACAGTAATTAACGTCTTCTGTAGTTTAGGAATCTAACCTTGACGCGTCGCAGGCTTGACATCTTTTGAGAAGCTTTGCTTTACTCTATAATTTTTCATTTTCGTTTCTGAGTCGTTTCTCCTCCCTTTTGTTTTCATATTGAATGATTGTAGTTGAGTCAGGATTGATTCAACTCGAAGATTTTCACAGTTTTTTTTAAAAATTGGAAACGACAAAAATAAGGTGAAACTTGTGAGTTGGGAGGTTAAAAAAAAGAGACATTTGGATTTTTAAAAAAAGTCCAAAAAAAATAAGAAAGAAAAGTAGCATGTTTAGAGCCTATAAGTTGAATTATTTATTACTGTCACCGCCTATGATCAGAACAATCATGAGACCTTTTAAAGCGTTTGTTTCTTATTTTTTTCTCACTTTTCCGGGTTGTGTGGTCCACATCGAACATGGTCCTGTTCCATCGCAGAGCCAAAATGGAGACACGCCGCCACATTATCACCAACTAACCTGACAGCAAACACAAGCTGCATCAACAAGACTAATTCTGACATTCAAACTGAAGATTGCATTCGGATGTGTTTTATATCAGATCCAAATGCAGAAAAAGAAACCACCTCTGAATACAAAGTGTCAGGTTTTCAAGTGATAATCTGGGCCAAAACACGTTGTAGTCGGTGGCTTAGTCCAGTTTTACTGCTGTGGCCAGAGGAGCCAGATGACCAGACTTTTGAACTGGCATGATAAAGTATCCAGGCTCCAGCTGGATGTTCTCACTGGGAGCTTTCGTTGGCAATTTACCATTTCCTTCGTCCAGATTTCCACAAAAATGAAATTGTTAGTTTCCGTCTTTTGCTAGACATTGAGGAAACTCGGTGTGCCAGAAAAGTATCCTTCGCCTTTCCTTAATGTAATTATTTTTGCTTTGCTGGAGAGAGTGAAACTCACACAGACATTTGTTTGTATCTTCCTACATGTATTTAATTTCATACTTTTGCTTCAGCAAATAGACTCATCAGGTGTCAGAAGGCTCTAGTACCTCCAGCTGCTCTCTGCTGAATTACCAAATCCTCTGGCTGAATCGAACCAGAGGTAAAGTTGTTCTTTTTTTTCCCCAGTTCCTTCGTTGTCATGCCGGCTGTGCCGTTCTCATAAAACACTCTCGGTCTGTCCGTGGACAGAGACTGCATACATCTCACACTCCTGCTCCCCCTGGGAGCGACTGGTGCCTCTGCCTTTCTACATTTACTTCCTCGACGTCTTAGGTGTCATTCGTCTTTGAAAACCAAATCAGTTTCATGTCAAGCTCGTTTAAGCACATCCTCCTTCATCCTGCACTCTGAGCACTGGATCAGGATTGATATTGGCCGGGACTCGGTTGGAGCCTCAAACGCCTGGAAGCTTTAACGGCTCTTCAAATAAGGTGATTAGATTTGTTTTATTGACCAACGTTGGCTTGAATTAGAAAAACGGTAGAAGTTTGTAGAAATAATATTTTAAATCATATTATTTTAAATCATATTAATATTAATGCATTAAGGATTTTTCCTTTTTACGAATAAAATACACAAGTCGTTCAAAATCAATGTGATGGATGGATTTGTTGCTTATTTATTGAGACGTTTTACTGCAGGAGTGAGATTTATATATTTACTTGAAGGAATCACAATTTCACACACAAATATATTGATTATTGGAGATAGTCACAACTAGAATCAAGAGCTTATATGCCAATCTATTTTAATCGTCTAATTAAACAAAGAAACAGAACCAAAGCAAGAATTTATTTATTTTCATGCTCAACAGAATATTCATATTAGCTTATTACAAAGTTAACCATCAAGAGTCTGAGGATTTCTCTGAAGCTTAAGGAAAGTGATTTTGCTCACAACCTAACAGCTTTTATCTGTTATTGAAAGTTTAGGAGAAGAAAAGGAAGAAGGAAGTGACTGGAAGCCAACTTTGATCCATGTCCACCATCGAACCAACACAGAGAAACTGATGAGAGGAGACCTTACTCTGGTCCAAATTCAAATGTTTTGTCACTTTTCCAGCTTGAATAAAATGACAGAAAAAGAAAAATCACCCTGAAGAATAAATAACTTTATGATATTGAGAAAATTGTGTGTGGGGGAAGAATAGACCAGAACTTGACTGAGAACTCAAGCAAAATTAGACCAAAAATGACAAAAGTGCACACAAATTATTATGCATTTCAGTCTTAAGAAAGAAGTGATCGAATTTGTTTTGATTTTTGACCGTGCTCCTTCTGCTGCTCTCTGTGGTTCTGTTCGGACTCTTTCTCAGATCAGAGCTCAGCTGCAGCTCATGTCTCACTAAAATACCAACAAGAAAAATAAAATGCTTCTATTCTTTAGAAGTGCTTTTTTTTCTAACTTCAGAAAGACAGACATGCAGACAATTAGATAAACCATGTGAGGCTGAAAGAACTGAGCTGCCAGAGAAAGACGAGCGTGGATTCAGAGCTTAACAACAAGGCTGACCATGAATTATTCATGGTTTATTTTGACTTTCTGCTGCTTACAAGTAACTCTGTTCAATGTAGCAAGGCTGCAAAGTGTGATCATAAAAAGTATTTGTAGATCATAACGTAATTTTACATTTTGAAGATCTCAGGAAAATCAACCGCATAATTTTTAGTCCTCTGATAGATGTCTTACCTAAAGGTATAGTTCAAAAATTTTACAAGATCCAGGTTGATTCGGTCCACCGTAGTGAAATTACGTCACCTAAAATACACACAGCTTTAGCGTTTGCTTTGAAGGATTCAGTCAATTTGACACAGACAACCAACAGGTTTCAGTGCTTTGTTGAAGTACAAGGCCAATGACAGGATGCTAGTTAGGGCTAACTATATAGATACAACTTAAAGAACAGTTTAAATGTCAATATAAAGTTAGCATTTAGTTTGAACTTCATAGCCAGATCACATGACACACATAGACAAGAGGGCTGCCGCAGCCAAGATAATCTCTCTTATCTTTAACATCATTGCAAAAGAGGAAGAAATATTGACATTTGTTAAAAAGAGAGAGAGAGAGAGAGAGAGAGAATGTGTATTTTCAAGCTGTGGGGACAACAGCTGATGTAAAATTACACTCAGTCTAACTTTGATCTTATTCAGGAACTTATATTGATAATTTAAAACACGATTTGATTTGACACATAGGCTCAGATTATCCTCCTGTCGATGTACGTTCAGTAAAACCTGAGTGATAAAGTCACTTCAGTTATCGGTTCTGCATTCAAAGTCTGATTTATTTTTTTTTGTTTCTGTACAGTACCCAGCTCAGTCATATTTCCTATTTCTTAATCTTTTGCGATTATTTTTGGCTTCTTGCTGCCCTACAGCCCTGATGTATATATAATCTCTCTTCTGATGGGACGGAGCGTTTCAATCAAGGCCGTGCCCGGGTAACGATGTCTGAAATCATCCGCAAAATCTGTTTCAATATTTCCTGCAAATGTGTCCCAAACACACATTAATACACAGAGTTCAAACAGCTGTTTCTGTTTGCATATCTGTGTTTGTTTACGTCTCTTCCTCCGATAATCCCGATCACAGACTTACTGTCACGGTCACGGCAGATGTATCTGAAATCTGAACCTCCCTGCTGCCCACACAGGCCTGGGCAGGGAGATATGGAGGGATCGGCACAAACAAAATGGAGGGGAACAAAGACATTCAGACAAGTGCCTGCATGATGGAGGGGGTGGGGGGAAGACAAGTACGTGTTAGATTTTCCACCGCTGCTGGATAGTTTTATTGTTATTTCTTCGTCCAGGTGAAGAGAGTTCACCACAGTGGATGGACCAGGGATAATCCTCTGAACTCACAGATAATCAAAGCTCTCTGCTGGTCCGCACTCTGAGGTATTTGACCAAAAAGTTTTATTTCACTTTGATTTGGAGCTTCGCCTCATTTCTATTTGCGCGTTCCTGTTCAGTCGGTGAGTTCTTCGGGGAGCATGAGGAACCCTTCATCAACGCTTCTGCAAGATTGTGCTTTTCTGTAAATATAATGTAATGTAATATAATAATAATAATAATGATAATATAATAAAGTTTTCAAACCCGTGAAAACTAATCCCATTAGTCACATTACAACTGCAAACTTTTGTAGACATTTTTTTCTTAAAATAGAGGGAAGCTAATAAGTATTTTTCCAAATGTTTTACAAAAACAAAATATGAAAAGTGCGGCAATATTTTTATTTTTATTCGTCCCCATCCTTGAATTAATACTCTGTAGAACCAACCATCTTTATCTGCAGTTATCTGCAAGCATTTTGGGCCACTTCTCTACCTGATTAGCATGTCAGACATTTTTGCCTGTTCTTTTGAAAATGGTTTAATTTTTAGCCATATTAGACGGCTAAAAAAGACTTCAATTTGAACGTCAATTGCCACAGATTCTTAACTTTAATTTAGGTTTGGACTTTGAATGGGCCGTTTTAATACATGTATATTGTTGGATGTAAATTGCTTGTTTTTCTGGCTGCAGGTTTAGAGTTGTTGTTCATTCGCTAACATGTTTTCTTGTACTTACGGCAAGGGTGCAATCCCATTTTGGCCTTTCGAAAAGCTGGTTTTATGAATATAAATGCACGCCACACTTTTCAGATTTGTATGTGAAAATATATCATTTTACTCCCTCCCCATATTTATGAAGAACTTTGTGTAGGTATGTCACATTAGATCCATATTAAAAAACTTACGTTTATAATTGTAACGTGGCGAAATGTGAAAATATTCATCGTGATGTATGTCTGATCTTTGTCTGTTTTTGAATAGTTTGTTAAGAAAAGTCTTTTTGAACATGTGAAGGATATGTTGTGTTACTACTGTGAACCTGAACTGGACTAAGCTGCTCTTCTCTTTCATAGAGTGTGTTAACTCAAACGCACCAAAGTCATTTTATCTTTAGTTACTCTCAATTTGATCATCTAGTAGTTTTGATAGATCAGTGCACATCATCCTGTACGAGTGGGACATTTCTAACTTCCACCAGAAACATCTAAAGGAGTAAAAGCTTCTCTATGAGTTAGAGATTAAGTTTTAAGAACAGCGTCTTTGTATCGGGGTCTTATTGAAGGTTTAGTCCCAAGCAACATACCTGGCAAGAGCTAAACTGATCGAAGACTTTACCCGAACCACAGACTGACATTTTGAGGATTGTCAAGAAAAAGCGGTGATAAATGACTGTCACTGTCATTGTGTATTTTTTTTCTTTGCCCACACGACATGACAAATTAACACATTAGGCAGCAGCCAGACTCCCGAATTCGATTTGCTTACATCGCTCTGTGTAGAGCTACAGGCTGTTTTGAATAGGCAAATCACAAAATCAGCCTGTACAGCTTCATGTTTTACTTTTTACATAACACCGAGGTTAAAAAGCAGATCATTGTATGAAAGGTTAAAATAAAGTAAACCTTAAGTGTGGAAAATAAACTTGATTAGCAGAAGGAAAGGAAAACAGAATATTCTCAACAAAGAAAAGGCAGTAGGAAACTATTTACATATAAATTCAATTCAAAAGCATAAAATCCGAGTTCAGAAAAGAGATTTCACCTTTTTTGCAAACTCAACATCTCTATCAGCAATTTCTTTAAGCGATTGTAACTGAATTAACTTTGTATTATATTTATAATTTTTTTAGTTGATCAAAGTATCAAGAAATCGACCTCCTGTTTCATTGGACTATAAAATCAAGTCCTCATTCTCCCTGTTTTCACAGATATTACAGTTGGTTATTCATAAAAAAAAACAATAAAAGCACAAATGTTTAAATTTGATCACGACTTTATTTAAGCATTTTGATCAAATGATACACACGTGTGATAAATAAGTTCACAATCTAAATAAATACACAGCAAAAGTAAACTATTCCCACCTGAACTTTTGTTAACCTCAGCAGATACCAGACACACGCTTTCGCCCACATCCATGTTTCGCCTTGCGGTATTGGAGACGTGCAAACAAAAACCTTCACCTGATCGAACAGTCAGCAGCGATGACAGCTTCCCCCCCGTCATGTAAAGTCAAAGCTCGTTACGCTCACCGCTTGTCAGTGGGAGGGACCGTAAACGAGCTGGAGAGCCGTCCTCTGCTCGTGTTTGTGTGATAGAAATTCCCATTGTTTCATCATCGCTCAACAGTAGAGGGTCTATAAAGCAATGATGGACACACAAATATCCTCCATTTGGCCCCCGGAGTTGGCCGCACACAGTCAGTCAACTAAAAGCTCGAAATGCACAAACACACTCAGAGGCACAGAAATATCACGCTTCTAATGGCCATTTAGTTAACACTTCTGTAATGATGGCCCTGTTTCCCTCCACCAGCTCAGCTCAGCGTGGCGTATTCTGGCCTTCAAAAACATCCTATTTACTCCATGCCATTTACAGATCAATCCATCACACACACACACACACACATGTACACGCACACACACAAACACAAACACACCAGCTTTATGTGAACAAGACACGGCCAAAGAGATGTATGGGCATAATGAAAAGAAATAGCACCTTCTTAATTACAATATTTTAGCTATTTAGGGCTATTAAATGTTGCATGAACCAGTTTTAGATGATTTATCTGCGATAAATAATCTAAGATGACTCGAGAAATGAATTTATGACACTATTATGTACAGAAGAGTTCACGGTCGGGTCAATCCCGGCCAAAAGCTTTGTTTTTCTTATTTATACTGCCTGTAAAACACACCCTAATGATCACTCCTCCAACGCTCTGCTTGACAGTCGATGTGATGTATTTTTCATCAGATACCTCCAGACTCTCCACACAATGTTTTTCCAGAAACTAGGATGTTTGTTCAAATACAGAAGGTGCGAACTTAACCTGAGCAGCCATGTTGTTTTTAGAAGGAAGATGTTTTGTTCTGGTCAGGAGGTTTTTTTAATTTTGATTAAATAAAGTTGGCAGCATTCATGTACTAATTACCTTCTTAATCCCAGCGTAGGGAAGGATATGCTTTATTCGGGTGGTAAATGGACCACATTTATTTACAGTTCACAGCAGTTTTATGTAAGTAACTCTTTACCCATTTGCACACACATTCACACATTGATTTGCCAACTGGTATGCCACTTAAGGTAAGGTAATTTTATTCATGTAGCACATTCTCAGCAACAAGGCATTTCAAAGTGATTTACATGAGTTAGAAGGAAATACAAGCAAAACAACAAACCAAAGGAAAGACAAAAAGGTAAAAGTATAAAACTACATGTTGGTTCCCCACATTTAATAAGAATAAGTCGTCTATAATTTATAAACTTGTAGGAGTTTCTCTGGATGCTTGTTTTGATAAAACTACGTGTTGGTTCCAGTTGTTCTAGGTTGAGTTCTGGATTTGTGCAATTTAACGTTAGATGTTGGTTCTCCATGTTTGATTCTTCTTCTGGGTTTTTAAGTAGACGGTACATTCTAAGTTTGTTCTAGATCTGCAAACTAACAGGAGTTTCTCTTGTTCCTGCTCCGATATTAAACGTATAAAGCTAAATGATGGACTAAAGTAAAACGTACTCCACAGTTAAGGCTCAGTAGCCTGGATCACAGCTCTTTTATTTTGTCTTACGTTCGATCAAACTCTGTCATTTACTAATTTAAGAACTTGTTTCATTGTCCTGAGCTGTGCAAATGTTTCTCTAGAAACAGACTTTGTATTTATTTTAATGTGCAAGTCATTGACCTTCTTAATTATGTATATAGACAGGTATACCATTCTGTGAAAAAGAACACAAAGTCTCAGGAACTACTTTCTTTCTTCTGTCAAAATAAAAGTCTCAAACATACAGTACAGACCAAAAGTTTGGACACACCTGGTCATTCAAATGGTTTTCTTTATTTTCATGACTATGAAAATTGTA
>CAEFZX010024302.1:0-26352 GCA_903066825.1 Alfaro cultratus
ATCTCGAGCAGCTTGTGTTGCAGCACATCCGGCACACTGCCCCAGAAACGAAGCAGAATTAATCCAGCTGAATTAATAACTACATAACTTTGCATCAGATCCACAGAGTTTATTCCTTCAGTGGTTGTGACTTGATATTTGTTCAGGAGGCTTCACTTCTTCTGCTGCTGGGTCTGACTCAGGATTAAACATGTACGGTTGTACCACTGTGTGTGTGCTGGTAGCCATTTTCAGTGTTGGAAGTGCTAATGTAAATGCTGAGTCAGGAGGGCGTGGCCAACAGCAGCTTATTTGTGTAATCTTGACATAGCAATACATTCCTTAATGAACTCAAAACAGGGTGAAATCTGATCGGGTGACATCTTAATATCTGAGAATGACTTTGTGTATAGAATGTAATGAACATGTTTTGTACAGCTCACAGACCTATCCCAGCTTGCTTAAGGAAAATTTATAGTGAATCCTTAACATTTCAATTTACAGAGAAATTCACTTTCAATGTTTTTATCCCCATAATAGTTTCTAGAAGTATCAGATAAAGAAATAGATAAACTAGTGCCATGGTTCTTTATTTTATTGTTAATTTCCTTCCTATACTAATGTTATTCTTGTCATTTTTGATGGATGACATGTATATTTGTTTGTCTATAAAAATCCCAAAACCTGCATTCTTTGAGTATAACACACTGAAATTTGTAATGTAGAATTAGCTTTTGGACTTGATTGTCTCTAAACAGCAACAGTAGCACAAGGTTTAATGTTGAAAGCCAATCAGACTTGTCAATATTAAAATATGATTCCGGTTTTGCTCACTAGCTAAAATTAGTTACATCCTACTGCAGCAGGCGGTAGGCCTGCGGCTGGTAATATTTATGAAGGTACAGAAAAATTCCAGACTCGGACCAGATGTTGCAGAAGCCGTTAGGTTAATGTCAGACAAATACTCATAACTGGAGCTAACAAATATGCAGAGGGGATTTCCTTTCCCACCCACTGCTCTGCGTGTGTGTGGTTGTTTGTGTGGTTGCAGTGGTGCATTTTATGCATCCACACACTTTTGTGTGTTTGTCATTGACATTTGGTTTGGCCTAGTCCTCCAGCAGAGAGGAAGCACATTAAATACAAACTGTGGGTGGAGATATACGGTGGAGGTTGAGATACATCTGCATGCTTTCTCATTGTTGATTGTTTAATCTAATCTTAGAAACAACATGGTGTCCTACAACGTGCTTTGACCTCAGTAGAGACATCGTCAAACTGCTTGTGGACAGGTAGAGGACGGTTCAAACGCACACTCAAATACTTTAAACCTGACTGAACTTCAATATGAAACAACAGTCAAACAAACTGCAACAGTCTGAATATTATTTTAAAAGTTTGCTTTTGTTTAAAATGTCTGATCAATCCACCACAACATGATATATTAAAACTATCAACATAGAGGTAAATTCAGTTCAGTCCACTACACTGATTACAATTTAGAAATAATTTCATGCCATCTTTCACAATTCCCCTTTGATCAAAGTACAATAAAGCCACTGTTTAGGAGAGTCGTTCACAAAGCCCGGAGCTCAGTCACAGAAAATATCTGTGGCAGGAGATGAACAGGTGTGTGTGAGCAGGGAGGCCTACAAACCTGGCCCAGTTCTACTGGTTCTGTCAGAAGAAATGGGACAAAATTCTACTGTAGGACGCTTGTGGAAGGAAACCAAAAATGTTTCATCTAAGCTTTGCAGTTTGAAAATAGATGTAAACTTCTGAATGTAAGAAAGTTATACAAATCTCCTCTGTCATTGTCCTCATATTTTGCGAGCAAAAATTACCTCGGTAATTCTGAGTTACAACAGGAACGAGTAGAGTCTGGTTTAGTGTCAGGTGGTTACTTAAATATCAGGTTTCAATAGTAAGAAGATTGAGTTCCGGATAAGTTTGTGCCCTGAGTTCCAATTAAACGTCACGCTTAGAATAAATGTTGCCACAAAATTCCCTTCATCTGTTTTTATGACAAATACCATATGATGAACATACCGGCTTATGCACTCATATTTATAAGTTCACAATGAGAAGAACTAGAAGATGCAGAGCTATGGATGCAGTTATTTCTTGGCAAATATCTTTCCATCATCCCTTTTCAATGACTGAAGCTTTTTATTTCTTAGCTTCTTCTGCAAACATGATTGATAACAAATATCTGTATACAATCAGCTGTAATAATATTACAATCATTTCTTTCATTCATATCATTTAACTGGATGAAAATCCCATTGAATTTGATTTGTCATTTTATCATCGGGAACTAATCAATTTATATTGAAGCATTTAGCAGAAAGTGAAAGAGAGGCAGCTGATAGATGGGAGGAGGAAGAGCTGCCTGCCGTCTGCTGCAGGCTCCCACAGTCAGAACCTTGTGGATTTTAAAATCTACTGGATGCCTCTGCCTGCTGCATTGTGGTCCACCATCAACATTCAACGCATTCTTACGTTTACTGAACATAAGATCTTTCTTGTCAGACATTTAGTTAATGATCTGATTTGTGATAATCAGATGGATTTTATCTTGTATCTGCAGCAGGTTCTCTTGCTGCAACCTGGCCCCAGCAAGAGAAGTATGTTAGAATACAATTGTTTTTATTATTTCAATTTTTACATTCGTCTGAATACTGGCAGAAGAAGAGGAGCAGCAACCATCTTTTAGTCAGATTTATTAATTAATTTAATAATTAATAATGTTTTTAAAATCTCTAAGCCTTAGTTTTCTTTTTCTTCCAAGTTGCAAACCAAGAAAACTGCTTCTGTTTGTAGCTTTGTGTGGTCTGCCAGACCCTCACTCTGAATTCTTAAATCAGTTCTCAGATCTCCTGATTTACAGTCAAAATCTGATAAGGCCATTACATTGGGGGATTGTAACATTCATGGATCAAATGTAGTCTTTACTGGTAAGCTTTGTTCCAACCTGTCCACACACTGTCTTCATACTCCAGATTGTTGTTTGAACAGATAATGTTTCCTCCAGACGATGTGCTGTCTGATGATTTTTAATAACTATTGAACTAACCCAACTCAAACTTTGCCCCTGACAAAAAATGTGATCAGATCGTTTTTCAGATGATGTAAGAACTTTTATGGAATCAGACACATTTAAAATTTCCTCAGTACCACAGAACAACACAGAAAAGGGCAGGAATTTAATTTCTAGACTTTCATAAATCAGATTTCTTGTTTACAATTATTTTGCCATTGTATGTAGCATCATAAAATTTAGCAACTTTAAAAAAAGAAGCTAATTATCCACATGAGCCCGCCTCCCAGGTTTAGTTCCAAGCTCTGTACTTTAAAGCAGAATGTGAGGAAAATTATGCTTTACATCTCTAGAGGAGACCTGCTTAACCTGGTAAAAAAAAAAAAGTCTACTGCTGTACAAAAAGAACCGTCACTAAGATATATTTTTGATAATTAATAGAGTAGAAAACATGACAGTCAAATTAATTGGTCTCTAAGTTCTCCTTAGACGTGTGCATGATTGTTTGTCCTGGTGGCCTGTCCAGTGTGTACCCTGCAAGGAAAAACATGATGGATGAATGGATGGATGGATGGATGGATGGATAATTTATTACAGGCAAACTTACTCAGAGTCATAGTTCTGTTGAGCCATCTATAATGACTTCATGGGATTCATAATACAGAAAATTGATTCTACTACAAATATTATGGGAAAAGAAAATTGGCATCCTACCAACATCAGTACCAAGTGATGCAGCACTGAATGTGACTACATTACCTGATATGCTTGGACTGTTTTGAATCATATGAGCTTTCTGAATGATCAAAAATATTAGATTCTTTCAAACCTTCAACATGCATGTTGAACCATGTCCCAGCTAAATTATTAAAGAAGTGTTCCCTCTGATGACTGCTCCCATTTTAGATATGATTAGTCTATCACTAGTGTACATGTGCTACATGATGAGACTGTCGTGAGGACACTGGTGTTTCCATGGACCCATAACTTACATGTAAGTGTTATTACAGTGGCTGTAATTAAACCTTTACTTAGGAAACCTTCTCTCAATCAAGATGACTTCATAAATTATAGACATATATCTAACCTTATTTTTCTATTTAAAATCCTGTAGAAAATAGTTACTAATCAAGTGTATGAGTAAATAGTAAGAAGAATTTCAGTCATCATAGCACCGAAGCAGCACTTCGGCCAGCTCTCTTTGCTTTCTATATGCTTCCAATCGGTTAAATTAGACAGGATGTGATACATTTCAGCAGTAATATTGGTCATACTCAGCTAAATTTATCTGTAAACACTTATTCATTAAATCCATTAGGTAGACTACAGCCATGTCTTGAGGACATGAAAATGTGTCCAAGAGTGACGCTAAAAATCTAGTCCATACATTGTTACTTTGTTACTTCAAGGCTGGACGTCTATAATTTCATACCATCAGGAAGACTCAGAGGAGGCTGGGGATAAAAGACTAGAATACTTAAACTCCAAGAACCACGTCAGAATCAAAGTTGATACAAAAAATTAAATGAGCATTAACACAACATAGGATAAATAGAAGTAGCTGAAAAGAGAGGAATCTGTAGTGAGGAACAAGCAGACTGTCATGAAAGTTATTCCAGAGCCAAGCACTGAAGTGAGGCATGGTGATGATGTATATAAAAAAACTTAAACTAGATAAACTGGCTCAGAGCATGAAAGTGAAGAAAAGCAAGAACTTTTATAGCAGGAGGAACAGGTGAGCAGCAGAACTGAGATGGAGTAACACAGGTGGGTTTGATGCAGTTATTTGAAGAAGCAAATTGAGATGATCAGCTAGAAGTATAACAGTGAAAAAAGATACAGCTGAAAGTGGGGGGGAAGCTGAGAAAGGTTACATAGAAGCTGAACTGAGACTAAACAGGATCAAATATAGAATTATTGAAAACTGCATATAAACTGAAGTCACACTAGTCATTAAATGACTAAAAATTAAATCCATGGCAGAGAAAGTCAAAATCTGTGCATCTGTCACATTATGAATGAAGGAAAAAATAATTCTGTCTTAAAAGAACTCATAATTTAATAATCTAAATGAATAAATCTATGTTTTATGAAGTCGGTAATGTGAGCCTAACATTGTCTTGCTGTATTTTGGAGGACGCTGCTTCATTACAACACCTGTACAGTAAACATTGTGTCATCCTACCAGAAAAAACCCCCCCAAAAATGAAGCGTTCTGCTCTTTGAATTTCATTCTCTTTGTCTCTCTCTCACTCTGTAAATGGTCACTCTGTCAGTTTAGTGGGAATAAATGACAGAGACATGCTATAAAAACTTAAACACGCTTGCATTTGACTTCCTCCTTCTCTGTGGTGTTTGCTAATGACAGGACTCTTGGCTGCCCACGCGACATTGAGGTCATTTATCTTCCTGACACCCTCCCACACACACACGCGCATGGATGAATAGGATGTCGTATTTCAAATTAAAGACCATAACTGATCTCACATTTTAAGCCAGCATGAAATTGCGAAAGATAAAGTTAATGGAGATGAGCAGATTTTACAGTGATAACAATGAGGTAATCAAAGTAATGGTGGAGATACACATGTTTGAGCATGTCTAATAATGCTAAATCAGGTGAGATTTAAGACAATTTACTAAATGTGCACACATTTAAGAACTTATATTTTATTCAGTCAGGCCCACATACTCACACACTGTGTTTGCCTTTAGTTGTTCTAAGTTGTTCATGTGATACACCTTTCTCATCCTGACTTAAATCTAAAACCATCATCATTTTTTATTGATTTCTAGTCATAACACATACACTTTTCATGAGAAGTATTCCCTAATCTACTTTCAATCAATCAATCAAGTTTATTTGTAGATAACATTTCAGCAAGAAGCTGGCAGTTCAAAGTGCTTTACATCATAAAAGCACAAAAATAAAAAGCCATAAAAACACCATACAGTCAAGAACTGAGAAACCAGTAACAGCATATAAACACTGAATAAGAGGGATTCTAGGACTGAACCTTGTGGTGCCCCCATCTGTCTGCTTCAATGAGAAGTTTCCTATTGAAACCAAGAAATCCCTGTTCTTTAAGTAAGATTTGGACCGACAGAGGACTGGACCAGAGAGTCCTACCCAACTCTCCAGTCATTTCAATAATATGTCATGGTCAACAGTGTCCAATGTTGTGCTGAGGTCCAACAGAACCAGAATTGTGGTTTCAATTGAGGTCAGTAACACTGGAGATGGAGCGAGAATAGAAAACATAAATAGAAGGGGAGGTTGTTATGGTATTTCATGATTCACTAAACTGTAAAAAGGTTTTTCTAACCAAATGTTGCAGTTTGCAGTAAGTAGCTTTGTCCCATGTTCATTAAGATAGTGTCCACCTCGTCTGAAGAGATGATGACACTCCATGGAGAACTTGCGGTTGTCAATGAAGGTCAGTGAGCTGGCAGAGCATGTTTTATGAAACTTTTGTCAATCAATCATGTGTTGATCCTGTTGAAGTGCAGTGAATCTGTTTTTCAGTGGAATTCCTGTGTCATCAGAGTTATGGCTCAGGCTGCTCACTTTGTCCCTGGATGCCTAATCTGTGGAATTGTTTGGGTTTCAGCTGCTCTCTGGGTGTCCCTCTCTGAAACAAGTCTTTCAGTCAGAAGAAATCTGTTGATTCAATGAAAAGATTACTGTAAGCTGGTTCTGCCAATTGATTAAAAAATGTAATCAGATTAAACACGATTAATTACTATGACTAACTTTGTAGGCTTGAAATATAAATATGCATACAGTTGTGGCCTTTGCAGGAATGGTATCCTGGACAAGTCTGTCCTGCTGCACTCCAACCAGTTAAAATACAAACCTTTATCTGACTTTTATTTTTGTAGCAGCAGAAAGCAGGACATGTTTTCTCCCAGTCCTCAACAGAAACTAAGCAAAACTTATTCCACTACACATGCACACAGCTAATATGTATTTTATTTCTAGTTCTTAGGTGTCCCACCCTTTTCTGATGCCACCCTGGGAAACTGCCCATATTGTCAAAATAGGTAGTTTGATTAATCCGCATTATGTAATATTAACACGTTAAAATTGTCAGATTAATGGCATGCATTAACGCATTAGTAGACAGCCCTACTTTAAACCTAAATCTGCTAGGTGTATGAGTCATTTCTGGCTTAAATATATATTATATTTATATTTCAATCATACTGACACTTCAGCAAACATTGACAATACTGTTAAAACAGTTTAATGAGCACTTACTCTCAAAAAGGTTCAAAGATAGTCACATGACTTGGGATCAACACACACACACACACACACACACGCCCCCACACATATGGGGCTGAACTAAAACAGATTGACCCATATGATGTGAATAGGTCTTTAATTGCACCCTTTGGTGGTTGGAGGTCATTATAACCACAAGAAAAGATGAAAAAGTGAAGACATAAAGCTGGTATTTAACATCAATCATTGCTTCTGCAGCAGTAAATGATTTCATTAGACAGAACCCACAGCATGATTAATACTGTCTCAGTCTAATGACTGAACTTATACCACGTTTTGAATAAACCTGCTTCAACATACAGAAAGTAGTTGGTTTGCTGGACTCTGTATGGACCTCATGTCACTTTGTGACTGCTAGTAGTAAATTAAATAACGATTAGTTGAAGCAATTTGTTAGCCTGTCTGACACCGGACCAGCTTCTGGAATGGGTTGGAAGATGAATGGAGTGCCTCACAAGTACAGAGTCAACAGGTGAAGATGAACTGGCTTTAATGATGCTATTTGCCTAATGCGTTTGCTGCTTTCACTCTTACTTTCTATTTCCCCCTGTCTTCTGTCCCCTTAAGGAAACAAACAAACTCACATGGAAATAAACTGATGATAGTGAACTATATACAGTCCACATAATCATTTTAGTATGTAATATAGAGCATACATTTATTTTATGTTAAGCATGAGCACGAAATATTATTTTTCTGCTCTCCAAAAAAACAGTCATTCATAATCCAGTAAAAGATTATTTGACTGATTTCCACCATTTCTGGTCTCATTAACAGCAACAATTTGGGGATGTGTTTTTCTATTTATTTCTTTGTTCCATCATTGTCATTTTTCATTATCGTCACCGGATCCTCTGACACTTGTCCAACATTTCTTTTGTTCTGTCATCAAGATTAAACTGCTCTGTTCAAACTTTGTGTAAATTATTCCAGATCTGTGAAATTGTCTCCAGTCCCAAATGTCACAAAAAAGTCACACTAGGCAGTTTTTTAAAATTACCATACAATCCCTCCACACTGATTGGGAGCAGCAAATCTTGTATAATGGCACATACACACCTGTATGTTTAGGACCAACTAACTGTCACTGCTGGTTGATGGTTTATAATCAGTTAAACACCCAAATTTAACTAGACACTCCATCCTGTGGCATTCTTGACCTGCTACAGAAAATATCAATTTCAGACTGTCACTTTCTGTTCAGCAACAAAATAAGATAAGATCATTTATTAGTCTCCATAGGAGAAATTTGTCTAGCAAGCAGGGGCAGACTGTCATACAACAATAAGGGCATTACATGTCTATGAGCTGTACTGTGTGAACTTTAGAGTTTCTTTGGTGTGTCTGCTCACCTCGCTATCTATCAGTTCTTTCCATCCTTCTCATACTGTAGAATACAATATGAAATGTAGGCGACGCATAACATGGGTGTGAAAAGACTCTCCATCATCAAGTGAAGTCATATTTTCATGGCTTTTATTTTCAGAATCACTCACACTAGCTACTGGTTTGGTTATCCCTGGAATGACACAGACACTCACTCTCACAGCATATGCCACCAAACATATCATATTCCACTCTGCTATACATAAAATACTTTGGGATTTACAAATTTCATGAGGTTTATATTGAAATGATCACCTTATTTTCCAATGGTACATTGCATTTAGCATTTTTCATCAGAGTCTAATGATGCCGTCTGGAGAAAAGCTTTTTTCTCTTTCAAGTTTTTATTGCTGTAACAAGACATTAGCATTAATGTTTTCTGATAATGGTGCAGAAGTCAAATGTCAATGGTGGAGCCCAGCTCGGTCTAATGACTGAGACATGGGATCGCTTTAATGACTGCAAACCAATTAACTCTGACCCGCTGATCTTTGGCTGCTCCCAGGTGAGCTTGCAGACATGAGCTGGATGATAAATGGAGGCCAGAGGATTCATTTCAAGATTACAAAGCTGTCACAAAATAAGAGACTGATCTCAAAACTGATCCGATAAATTCTGGCTACCTTTGGAATCAGGGTAGGCAATATACAGTATGTTGTTGTTATATATCTATAACAACATATATAGAAACCTTCAGGACATTGCAGCCAAAACAAATATACTATATTTAACAGCAAATACAGAATGTTCAAACCAAGTGACAGTCATGAGCTTTTTCAATAAAAAGTGGTCTTTACTGAATGGACTTGAAAAGTGATTTTGTTGTTCAAGAAGATTTGAATATGTTATGATCCCTATTTTCCTTCTTTAGCGTTCTTCCTTTGCTCTCAGGGTTTGTTGACTCTACATGAACAAATAAGCAAGCTCTTTTTTTTTTTACAAAGGTGTCTCGATTTATAACAAACTGGATGATTCCACAACTGTATTCAATAAGATTTTTGATTATCTTTCAAGACTTGGTATATTAAACACATTTTTTCAACAGTTAGCTAATCACAGTGATCTAATATATGAGGACAAATGGAAGGACTGTTTCCATTGGACTGTACCCAAAACTCACAAAGCATTCTGTGTTTGTTCTTGTTTTGATTATTTATTTGTGACATTTTCCAATATGATAGAAACCCTGCTCCATTAATTTCCTTTACATCATAGCAGTTTTAAGGCAGCAGATTTCATTTCCACAGTCAGTTATAGGACGCCATAACTGGTTGAAGTGAGTAACTCAAACCTGTATGTGTGTTTGTGTGTGTGTGTGTGTGTAAGAGAGAGAGAGGGGTGTGTGTGTGTATTTACTAACTGGGATAAATGAGGAAAGTGCTGACAGTACAGTGACTTGAAATAAGCACTCCAGCTTCATTGTCTCTCTATCTTCATGTGCTCTAAAGGCCCATCACTGTCCACCCACAGCTTCAGATTCCCCTTGTTACTCCGTGCTGCCAGGACACCCCCAACACAATCTGGTGAAGCTGACCAAGTGGGACACGGTTGCTTGTTTGGCCAGCAGATTCTCTTTCTTCTCCTCGGTCTGTGGGAGGCCTCTGTTTTTCTGTGTAATTTGGTGTAGGAGGCTTTTTTTTCCTCTATTGACGCTGACCATCAAAGGAATTTAAGAAGCAGGCTGTTGACAAAGTATGACAATAGAAAGCAGTATTACTATAATTCAGGAATATATTTTTACTGGTTATGTCTTTTAGGGAAAACACAAAAGTCATATTAGTGGAGGTTTTGTTGGAAAAGCTTTATTGTTTTAAAGATGATTTCACTGATCACAAAAGTCTGTTTTTGTGAATAACTTGTAGTAATGGTACAATAAATTATTTTATTATACTTGTAGCATTTCTTGTTTTAAACACACAAACACAGACAAAGCAATAGCTTATATTTGGGTATGACTCTGTATGGTATCTTGGTAACCTTTTGTGACTCAATACTTCTTTGTGGTTTCAGGGAAAACATACTGACATTATTCACATTTCTGATTTCCCAAAAATTGTGATGTAATTTGCTAATAAGTGAATAGAGAACGTAGGCAGCTCTCACTTTCAGTTTCCTGTTATGTGTGGTTGGCGCCAAAATATATCATTATTTCTAGGAAACTGCAGCAAGGACACAGGCTCAATTCCTTTTATTTTTCATCACTACTTGCTTGGATTTTAAATATTGATTACCATTATAATATGTCTTCAAGGAATTTGTAAAGTTTGTGTCCTAGTCACATTTCAGTCCACTTGATACATTTTTAGAAACATAAAAAGGCTCAAAAACCTGACAAAAGATCTCCAGCTCTGTTCTGGGCATGATGATGCACAGAAGGGTTTTATATATAATCAAGAAAAATATGAATAACCTTCACCAACTGGCATAGAAAGAGTTTTAGTGTGTTCAGTCAGAGGCTTCTTTAAATTCACAGTAATACAGACCTCTACAGGACAGTCTTCCTGCCATCACCATCTATAGTAACTCTGAAGATCCTTGAAAAAATATCAAATAACAAATACTAATTTCCTCTTGTGATCAACTTTTAATTTGAGTTGTATTGAATTAAACAATATTAAAAACACGATTCCTTAAAAAGTACTGTGATGGGCCTCATGATCCAAATTCAGTTGAGCTAAATATGATAAGGTCGAAAAACGAATTGAAGTTAATGTTCTATCACTTCAGAAAATGTTTACATCTTATATTAGTTTAGTTGGTTATTATTTATTTCACCTATAGATGTCATATTGGACGCCACTCGCCTGAGCCACATGCAGAACACACACAGGAGATCGAGAAATCAGGTTAATTGAGTTTATTGATGAACCGATCACATAGATGGTAAAATGTGAGTCTGTACAGGAAACCACCGGGTTTGGGTCGTCAGCGGTTACTGGTGGGTGAGAGGAGAGGTTAGTGGGTTGCACAGATTTCCGCGGAAAGAGAAAAGTAACGGGCTTACTGGGTGAGATGATGGGAATCCTCCTGGGAGGGAGGGGCTGGAATGCTGGAGCCCGGGTTCTTACGAGAGAGGGGGGCGCGGTCCAGGTCCCGATCGCTGGAGGAGTTTGGGGTTTTGCCGAGGAAGGGGTCGTCGGAGGGCGGGCAGGTTGTCCGCAGAGGAGCGGAACTTCTCCAGTTGTTGGTGGGACTTCCTGATGAGAATCACCACGAGGGAACCTCGGTTTTGGGTCTGAGATCTCGAACACTGCTACGGGGCGAATCCACGAGAGGGAGAATCTATGAGGAGGCCAAAGAACACAAACTCGAGTTAGCAGAAAAAACTAGAAAAGACTCAGAGAACAAGGCTCAGAGGGGCTCAAGGTACCAAAACAGGCAAACACTCAGGCGCCGGAGAACTGGCCGTCCGCTCCTCTTATGCTGGCGTTGATGAGGCTGATAACGCACAGGTGCGCGCGGGCCGCCCTCCTCCAGAAGCTTCCTCAAGGCTCCTCCTGGTGGACAAAACCCCTCCCTACAAGTCCCAAAAACTCCAGCATCCAACAATAGAACATTATCCTGACAACAAAATGTTATAATAATTCAATTATTAATTCTTATTATTAATTAACTTTTTTAGTGAGCTCTGTAGAATATTTCACCAGTAAGGTTTGAAGACTTAATCTCAGTGAAAGATAAAAAAAAAAAGTAAACAAAAATCATTGTGATGGTAAATGGGCAAATGCTAAAAATCTGTTAATTTCTCCATCACCAAATTATAACTACCAAAAATGCACACAACGCTCATTCATTAGTGACTAATGAACAATACTTTGATAATATTTCTATTATTATTGAGGAAGATGGACAGAAAATGCTGAAGGATGAGGGATGCAAGACGCTGCTAACGCATGAAACCCTGATGTTTGAGATGAACTGAAGACGGTCAGTGAAGCTCCTGCATCTGCAGCAGTGAAGTAATAAACCTGCTGGATGACACTTGTTTAAATACAAGCTACCTGCTGACAACCCCATTAGTTTGAATCAGTCAGTTCTCCCTTCTGGGTACATTTGTTAAAGTGTAATAATCTAAAAGTTTGCTGAAAGGTTGGATAATAACAAAACTAGAATGAAGTAAAGTACAAAATAAAGTTAACAGCTTGTAATCCCAACAAGATGAATGTGGAACCTTCTGGTTTCTGGAAACTGGACTGAAGGATGAACCGGACTTGTGGAGGTCCACTTCTTCTTTATACATGGGCAGACTTTCTTTTTTTTTTTTTTTTGGCTTTTTCAATGATTACACACAAAGTGATACATTTTGTAAAATTCACTCTCTCGTTAGTCTGGCATTTAGCAAATAGAAATAATGTGAGCAATCCTAACTGATCTAAATCAGGAAAAGTTTAATTTAATATCAGCGGGAAAAATATCATGTGTTTATCTGGTTTCAGCTACAAAAACAGAACTAAATACAGGAGTCATGTTAAATTACATTTTTAACAGTTCGTTTTTTAACAGCGCTCTTATCCCCTGAGCTCTCTATTAAAATGGAGGCCAAAATTGTTTTGCCACATGAAGTTTTCCTCAGCTGCCTAATTTCATTACTCGCAGGAGCTGACTCAAAAAAGATGAAACAGATGTGCAAAAGAAAATGAAGTTTACACAGATTTGGGGTTTAATCTCCAAGTGAGTTTTACTGTGTGGCAGAGAAACACGGAGGAATTCTGGACGTGATCCCAGCAGCAGCAGAAGTGTTGGGCTTGAGGGGAGCCGAGTGGTTGCTGCTTTTCTCCGCTTCACTCCGGAGCTGATGCTGAAATCAGTGCTGATGGACTGGCCAGCGTGACGTGGGCGTACACAGCTTTGTGCCATCAAACCCCAAAGGCCTCACAACTGAAAACTTCATCTCCTTTGTTTCTTGCCCCTCCCCCTCCCAGTTGTTGGGTTTCACTCGTTCCTTTATTATCCTGACTTCCTCATATTCCAAGAAGAATATCAAGAAGTGCTCCAGACCTTTCATCTCTTTACCTCTTCTAAAGTAATCAAACTTATTTTCCTCTCGCATCGCTTTTTCACCATTCCTCAATTTATTCTTCTTCCCTTCTTTATCTTTATTTCATTTCTTTCAGTCTACCATTTCTGGAAATCGTCTTTCTGAATGACCTGCTTCTCCTTCTTCACCCACTGTTTCTTCTCTCTTTCCTGTTTTTGCCGTCCTCTTTTTCCCCACAAGAGCCCATCGTTTTCCTCTCCTCCTCTGTCTTTTGGCATGACTTTCATTGTGCTCTCACTTCTTTGACACAGTGTGCAAACATTTTTGTGTCTGTGGGCGGGACAAAAGAGAAACAGGCTGCATTATCTGAGGACGTCCCCACAGCTAAACTGTTTCCTCGTCTGAGTTTCTGGAGGCGGACAAGGAACATTCCTGAAAATGCGAAACATTCAGATGAAGCGTTTTAATGCCGGGTCTTTTCAAATGCCTTCTGTGTTCTGAAGAAAACTTAGAAGCTTTTGTGGCGGCTCAGCCATTGTCGCTGCAGCTCCTCATACAATCAGCATCTTATGTTTATGCTGAGCAGCCTCACTGTGCTGAAGATGTTATCAATGACCCACTGTTTACAGGGTTATCATATGATGCTTTCTGCTGATCGCTCTATGCATTCATTGACAGTGAGACAATCGTTAAGTTCCACTGTAACGGATCAGATTTAGGCCCTTACTGGGAATGTTTTAATCCAGCAGTTTAATACCCATCAGCACGAACATTTTCGTTTTGATGCCATGAAAATTAATACAGGGTGGACATTTGCTGAGTAATCATACCTTGCGGCACTTTTAAGAGTAAATAATTCCCCAATCAGGTGTGACATTAAAAAAAAATATTTTTAATTACATTCCAAATTTCATATATTCTACAAAAACTGACAAATATAATGGGGTTTGGGAAAAACTTAATGCTCTATTCCACAGAGTGAACTGCAATCTGATATAAATGTTTCTTCTTTTATTGAGCTCATGTTAACCTGCCCAAACATCAGAAATGTCTCACTGGACTATCAAGAAATGATTACATCCTGGAGTCATAGGTTGTAGAACTTTTAAACTTTATCCAATCGCTAACGTTTGTATGTTTGTATGCAGTTCGATGCTATGAAGCTTATCATCATTCACTACAAAGAGAGAAGTGCCGAGCTGAACAACATGGCTGTTAGTGTTAATTCAATATTTGGAAGTGTGACCAACATTTCCTCCACTGCCATTGCTAAAACTACAACCATGGCTGGCTGCAGTTCTAAAACAGCACAGAAAATGAATCTCGTTGTTCACAACTCCTCCTTCTGTCAGCTGATTGGCCCGGGTGAATTTCAGCTGAAGAAATCCATCTCAGTGGGAGAAACCCCTGGCGGAACAGTGAAATGAGATGAGAACTGGGCAGAGGGTCTTTATCTAAAACATAAAATAATTAAAAAAGAAAACAATGTGCTTCATTCAGTTCTATTTGTTGGATAGAACATCACTGTGATTCCTGGAGATATTAGTCATTCCTTTTGTTCTGCTATTCTTTACTTTTTGGAAAAAAAATTTATTGCTTCGCTTTCTTAATATTTTTCATTCTAACATCATTTAAGTTTAGTACTGACATGTCTTATTTTAAACTACATCATTCGGTTATGTACTTTTAGGATACTGAACAGTTTCCCAAGCTCCTGAATGCCACTAATAGTCAGGGTTCTATCATTTCAACAAAAGAAAAATCAAAGGAAATATTTTTGATGCAACAACATTTGGGGCACTATCCAATGTTCAAACCAGACGACTAGCACAGAGCAGACACTGGGTTGTGTGGAAACGTTTTTCAGACTTTTAGGTTATGGGAGCCAGATGATGGAGGCAGGTGTGACGTGTGTGTCTGTGTGTTTTAATATGCTATCAGAGATGGTCTTGTAAGTGCCTGTCTCTAAGATTTGGTGATGGGCACAATAATTACAATCTGTAAGCTGATGGCTTACTCATCACACTATAGCAGGTGTGTGTGAGTCTGCGCCTTCATTTTATTGCTACTTATGAACATCATAGACTTCATTCAGTGTACGTCTGCAGTCTTGTGGGTGTCTCATTATTTGTATTCACTAACTGGAGAAATATCTAAATGAACATTTCCCTCTCACACCAGCTTATCAGCGGCCTGTATGCTCTGTCAACCAGTCTGCTACGTTAAAGTGGGTTTGGTCTCAAGCCTTCTGTCACTCTGCTGCCATTTCTACACACAATGTTTGGGGACACACACCCCCACACACAAACGCACACACACACACACACACACACACACGCACACTCACACACACACAATTTATCTAACAAATACTCACATTGGGGGACCTACTGCTCCTTATTCAAATTCAAAAATACTTTATTGATTAAATGCTGTAACTCATATTAATTCAAATTCTTCAGAGTTATGGGGCCCAAAGCCAGAAGTGTGTGATAGTTTGGAAAGACAAGGAGAACAAAAATAACTCTTTCAACCCTTTCAAGTTCTCTCTATGTTCCAATTTTCAGTTATGGCCAGTTTATATGGATGATGACAGAAAGTGTGAGATTCCAGATGCAAATGTAAACATCTTCCTCTGTAGGGAGCCCAGGCATCCTAAGAGATACAGTTCTTTCATTAGAGCGTAGCTCGGAGTAAAGCCATTGCTATTGGTCTGACCTGGAAATGCTTTGGGATCCTCATAAAATCTGAATAATTAAAAAGAATATAGCTAATGCAAAACATGAAGTTTAGAATCCCTTTTTCAGATAACAGATTATGGATTTGACAAATCTGCCAAGATTCCTAAATTCACCAGACAAGTCAGGTTCTCAGCTGCTGGTTTGACTGTTGACAAAATAATTTTAGTGTATTATCATACATTGACAATAAAGCTGCTTATTTTATATATCTTGTCTTAAAATTACAATTTGTACTTGCCTATGTTATTAATTATGATGAACATTTATAGGAACCTGTGTACTCAGATAATTAGGTGTTGGTCAGATCTTTGTACCACCGTATTTCTGTGCAGCAGTTTGTGACTAGCTGACCACAGCTATATTCAGGCTGATAACATCGCCTGCACTGTTGAGCCTGATGTGAGTTGTTGTTACAACTGTTATCAGTCCATGTAATATTTGCTCACATGGAGTGAAACCTTCTCACCTACCTAGATGTAACCAAGGGAAAATCCCTGTCCTGTCCCTAAAGTGCACCTACTGTACTGTGAATGTAGATGGTTATCAGTGCCGATCAGGAGTGAGGCGTTGATACCATTATAATATAACCTTAACGTAATAACTGGCTTAAAATACATTTCACATTTAAAAAATGAAAGTTTAGTAACATTGAAAAGATGTTTTATCATGATATGTGGAAGTTTTGTGCTCTAATATATCCTGTTTAGACACATTTAGAAAGATAATAAATCCCCCTACACCGTAAGAAAATACATTTAAGTTTAAGACTAGCAGTTTCCACAGATACCTTTAAAAATATATGCCTGTTGAGTAACTAAGGTTATAACTAAGTAACTAAGGTTATATTACTGCCACAAGTTTATCACCAGAGATTATGCAGTTATTTCCTTCTCTGTCTAATTGTCACAGCCATCAAAGCAAAACCCACAGTGGATACAGTTTGCTTTTAGCCCACATATTTTTTCTGCGTAGGAGTGCAACAACCAGCGTGTGTGTTTGCACATAAATATGTTTTTAATGTGTGTGAGTGGCACTGAGAGAGGCAGCGAGTGAGGAACAAAATGAGAACATTAGTATGGTTTAGATGAAAGTTTACCATCTTCAATCAGCAGATGAACCAACAGCCATAGCTGCCTCCACAAACACACACACACAGTTCCAGAACACCGAAAGGCTTACTAAGGACTTTCAGTGCTCTATATGTGATGTCATGAAACACCATCATCTTCTCATCCCTGGGGTGCAGATCAAATCACAGCATCGAAATAATAGTTGTAAATCCAGATTGTTGAATAGGTAACCTGTAAAAGTGAGTGTCAACAGTTCTTAAGGCAGCAGGGGAATCCTTCATTTAAACCAGGTTTAACCAAAGCCTTTAGCATATCATCTCATCAATCAATCAAGTTTATTTATACACTCTGTGTACAATTATTAGACAAGTTTTAGTTTTTATGCATGCTGTATTAACTTGTATTCAAGCTGTATAAACTTGAATGCTTATTGAATATAAACATATCAGCTGATGTGTATTGGTTTAATGAGGGGAAAAGGGTGGGGCTAAGGAGATCAACATATATATCAAGGTGTGAATAAGTATTATCTTTAGGCAAAAGGGGCCAAAAAAGAGATTTAAGTGACTCTGAAAATCAAAAATTGTAAAAAGTCTTTCAGAGCGATGCAGTCTTGAAATTGTTAAGATATTGGGGGTTGATCACAAAACCACCAAATGTTTTGCTGCAAATAGTCAACAGGGTCATAAGAAACATATTGTGGGAAAAAAGACATAAATTAACTGCCAAAGAGTTGAGAAGAATCAAACGTGACTCAACCAGGAACCCATTATCTTTCTGTGCTGTCATATTCCAGAACTGCAACCTACCTGGAGTTCCACAAGTACAAGATGCTCAGAGACATTGAAGGATGAAACCTGACCAACACTGAACAAGACATATAAGTTGAAACATCAAAGGTTTTATGGACTGATGAGATGAAAGTGACTCTTGATGGACCAGATGGATGAACCTGTGGCTGGATCAGTAATGGGCACAGAGCTCCACTTCACATCAGACACCTGCAAGGTGGAGGCAGGTACTGGTATGAGCTACTTTATTAAAGATGAGCTAGTTGGACCTGTTCGGGTCGAAGATGGACTCAGAATTAACTCCAAAGCCACTGCCAGTTTTAGAAGACACTTTGTTCAAGAAGTGGTACAGGAAAAAGTCTTATAACTGTTATTGAAAAGAAGGATGGCTATATTGGTCACTGATTTATTTTTTAAGTATCAGAAATGTTTATTTCTCAATTTTGAGTTGTATGTTTATTATTCTGATTCTAACAGATGACAATACACAGGTGATGTTCTCCATCTTCCTGGTTCTAGTGAGAATGTTTACCTTAGTCTTAGTACAATAATGCCTTATGATTTTGTACCATAGTATTTTGTATTGATCCACTTTTGTGCATTTTTAATTTAAGCTCCTCTCCTTGTCTTCTTACTCAAAGATCAAACACTTTAATGTCACCTAGAAACTAAAACCAGGAAGTAGATCTCCACAGTTTAATGCAGTTTTTTTTCATTGCTAATTCACAACAAATGTTACTTCAAGACAACTTTACAAAAAACATCCTGTTTAGATTCAGAACTACAGTCATTTGAACATGATGGTGAATCTCATAAGTTCCTAATAAAGGAACAGCTAACATGAATCCCAAGCTTAAGCTGTCCTGACATGCTCTCATGTTCATTTTGCAAGTTTTGTTTACTTGTAATATTTGAAAACATACGAAAATTACTCTTTTCCTTTGCACATTTTTATCATTGCATTCGACAAAATGTATTTGTAAAGGAACTGTGTTGTGGTGGAGTGTGGAATGCCAGCTGGTGACACAGTAAAGGTAGTGAGAGACCTGAAGTGTGAAAGCTTTGCTGCATTTACCTCATATGAAACATACTCGGGACAGGCCCTGCAGCAACAATTCAAAGAGTCCCCACACACAAAACTTCTTTTACAGTTAGCAGCAGGCTCTTCAGTGGCCTCCCTAAAAGCTTTTAGCAGTGTTTTTGACCACCGCAGCAGACACTCATTCCATTTTCCTTGGGGTGGAAGATCGTTACCCCTAAATGTGAAAGTCGCTTCTCTTGAGATCATAATTCCTCCTTTAAAGCTGCTCTCCTGCCACCATGACTGTGAGCTTTGTTGCTTCCCAGACAGTTAGCTTTCATCGACTGTTGAGCCAAACATGAAAGCAGGCTGAAAAGCTCTGATATCTGTCCAAGATGAGAAAAAGGGGAAAGAAGAGCAAGCGGAGTCGTGGATAAAAGAAAAAAGTTGTAACATGGGAAACCTCAATATTACAGGCAGGCCTTGTATCACACAGGAACTTTTCAGGGGGACTAGGGGATTAGGTCAAAGGTCTCGGTCTTTGTGGTTTTTATTTTTTAAGTTATTTATCAGAAGAGCATTATGATAGATTGTCTTCCCTTAATGACTCAAATCATTTCTCTGGTTGTGCTCCTCCAAAGCATCAACACAACATCCTGTCAGAAAAAATAACATGTTGGTCAGATTAATAGATTACCTTAAGCCTAAATCTTTCAGAAGCATGAATGGTTTGGGGCTTGACTGTGACTGAATATTATCAATCTATCAATCAATAAATCAATCAATCAAGTTTATTTCATTTCAAAAACAAGGCAGTTGAACAAATTCCTGTACGTCATAAAAGTACAAAAATAAAGTTACAAAAAACACCATCACCAATTGAGAAGCCAGAAAGAAGCATTACATTGTTATGAGTGCCATCACCAAAATGATTAATACACATCATGTATGTTAGTCAATGTTCCAGTGATTATGAATCAAAGGAAACTCTAGTCAGCTGGGTTTTAGCCTGAATTTAAAGGAACTCTGTGTTTCAGCTGTTTTGCAGTTTTCTGGAAGTTTGTTCCAGATCAGTGGTGCATAGATGCTGAATGCTGCTACTCATGTTTGGTTCTTTTTCTGGATGCAGAGCAGAACCAGAACCAGAAGACCTGAGAGTTCAGGAAGGTTGATACAACAACAGCAGATCTTTAATGGGTTTTGGTGTTAAGCTGTTCAGAGATTTATAAACTGACAACAGTGTTTTAAAGTCTATACTCTGAGCTCCAGGGAGCTTGATTTTTTAGACCTGTGAAGACAATGTTGCAATAATCAATGCGACTAAAGATAAACGCATGGAGGAGTTTCTCTTGATCTTGTTTAGACGTTAGTTCTCTAATCCTGGAAATGTTCTTCAGGTGATAGAAGGCCGATTTTGTAACTGTCTTTGTATGTCTCTGAATGTTCAGGTCAGAGTCCATCAATACTCCAAGATTTTGCACCTGATCTCTAGTTTCCAGCTGTAATATCTAAAGCTGTGCCTTGACTCTAGATCGTTCCCCTTTAGGTCCAAAGATAATAACTCAGTTTTGTTTCAGTTCAGCTGGAGAAAGTTATGACATATTCATAACTTATATTTATGTATCTGTTCTATTCATCTGTTTAGTGCTCGAATGGGTTCAGATGTCAACATTACAATGTTGACATTGTAATGTAGAGTTGTGTATCATTTGTGTAGTCATGGTGACTAATCTTATTCTCTGTTATAATTTGAGTTTATGGGACCTTACAGATAATGAGTAATAGGGATCCTAGGACTGAACCTACTAACAGTACTGCAAGAAAGAACCATCAGAGTAATAGGCAATGCTAGTTTTCTTATACACACAAATCCTTAATTTTTTTTTGTCTAATTTATTAAAATTGCAGGACATTGTGAAATATCAAGCGGTACTATTTATGCATAAAATCTGTTATGATCTGTTAACTAAACATCTTCAAGAAATATTTTATGAACGGGAGGGAGGGAACAACTTAAGGGAAACACTTGATTTCAAAATATGCAGCATCCAAACAGCTATGAACTATGAAGACTTTGTATCACTGCAGCTGGAATCAAACAATGAACAAACTGAATATGGAAATAAAACAATGTCCAAGAAGAAAGCAGTTTAAAAATAAATAGAAAGCTGTTACTCAGATTGCACAGGGAAGAAGGGAAGTAATACAAATGAGTTTTTTCCTTTCTTTCATTACCACTATTGGTAGTTTATTATTGTTATCCTACTATCATCAATATATTTTTTTTCTCTCTGTTTTTCTAAGTTTTATTTATTGCTGTATAACACAGATTGAGAAGAATTTATAAGTGTGCATTGGCAAGGAGTTGGTAATTATACTGATGCTGTTTGTCTGGTTGTTATTTACAAGTGTCATTACTATTATCTGTAGATTTTCCTGTCTTGTTATGAGTTAGTTTCTAACCATTTTGTCTATGTGGTATAATTTATTTGTTGGCTCTTTAGCGCAGTATACTGAACAGGCACATGAATATTATAACATGGTTTTAATTACAATTGTTTGGTAATTATTGAGTCAGTAGGTAATATAACAGAATAAGAGAAACAGGGACTTTAAAATACAGAAGAAACATTAAAAATGAAAATGAGGCAGATTGTTTAAAAGGACATTGTGAACAGAGTCGGGTGGAGAGAAAGGTTTGCAGGCCTGCTGTGGTCTGGAGCCTGACATGAGTTTTCCACAGACAAGGAGCAGTGAGAAAAAAAGGCCTGGTTGGTCCGATCTGTCCTGGCTGCACAGTTAACGCTCCAATGGAACCTGTTGGGTTTCCTTAGCCAGGAAACTTTTTGGGCTTGACTTGACATTGTTTAATGACAAAGATCAAATTAGAATGTATTTTATTGCCTTTGAATCCGTCTATATGATTGCTCTGAATGACTTTGTTCTGTATAAAACTGGATGTTTGAGATGGCATCCTCTGTGAATTGGTGCTCTATAAATAAACTGAACTAGATTAAAATGAGCATCATGCTAAACCAACAGCGGTGTAAAACGATGACTCCAAAGAGCTGACTCAGTCTGTCACCTGAAGCTCTTTGTGTCTGTTTATGTCTCTGCTGACATCCTGATAGCAAAAGAACACAATCAATCAATAATCAACTATGCCAACAATAAACTGTGATAAGGGGATGGAAGAATTATAACTGTAATAACTGACTGAATATTAATCGGATCTGTTTGTCAGGGAAAAACATCATAATGTTGATGAATTGCAGTTGCTATTTTCATTTGACAGCAAAGACTGAGTTTAACTTCAATGGTTGCAAGATGGATTGTAATTTACAGCACATGTGAGAACTCTCCAGGTACTAGAGCTTCCCACAGGCCTAAGATACGCATGTAGGGTTAACAGGTCTCCTTTATTTGAGGGTGAGTGTGTGTGGGGGCTTGGTTGTGCATCTCTGTCCTTTAATGGACTTGAAGCTGTCCAGGGTGGACCCTGCCTCTTACCCAGTCAGCCCCCTGCTGCCCTACACAGCGTGGACAGACAGACAGACAGACAGACAGACAGACAGACAGACAGACAGACAGACAGACAGACAGACAGAACTGTAGATTGATAGTAAAAACCAAGAAAAATCCTCTGGCTAGTCTAGATTAGCCATGTCTGGAGGAATGCACACGTACCATCATCTTATTCTCAATGAGCAGCACTGGTTCACTGAGTCAAAGCTAAGCTAGGAGCCGACCTCTTGTATGGACAGCTCAGTATTGTCAGTCATTTCAGTGTAAAGATGTTCCAGTTTTGAACTCTACAGTTGGTCAGCATTGTGGCTTGGTGGTTACCAAGGTTACCTCAAGATACAAAGGTCCAGCATGAGTTGGAAACCTCATCAGTAGTGGAGATGTTTTACAACAATCAACTTTCTCACTTTGTCGTTACTCTTTTTCTTTTCTACTGTGATGTTTAATAAGTTGTATAATTGAGAAAAAAATACAAGAAGAATAAGCATTATCATTATATGGCCGGATTATTTTTAAAATTCCAGCCTAACAGCTTCAAGAATGCCAAGGATCTTCTTCTTTTAAGTTTTAAGGTCGACCTTTTATTAAATAAGTCCAGTGTTTTTTTGCTAATACAATGGATAGGATTAAAAACTAGCATATGTTTTTCTTTACATTTTCCTAATCTTTAAGTTTTATACCGACAGTGAGTGATGAAACCAAAGAATGCCAAATTTTTACTATCATATCCTAATCTATCAGTTTCACTACAAGAACCCAACATAAACAATAAATCTTTTTACCACAAAGTTTAATTTATTCAAAAAGATATTGTCAATATTTTGTGACTTGAAATATTACTGCCCAAATGTTTATTGTGAAGTTGAGACAATATTTTATAAACTCATATCTCCTAATTGTCTTAATGTCTTTATCATGATGTCTGTATAGATGCTACATGCTCTGTAAGTCTGCAGACAGAAGAGCCTCCCACCTGGCTAAATATGCAGCCGCCCCCTTAACGTTCCAGGGACAAGTGTCATAGCTGAAAGTGTACAGTCATTGTCCCCATCAGCATCCACCTCTGCTCCACACTGCATACTGAGCTGCTGTGGTCTGCCTGATCTCACACCACAGTGCACTGCACTGTTCCACTGTGGAAATGCTGCAGTCTCTGTCTCAGCCCCTGTCCAGGCCTGTGCTTTACTAGAGGTGATCTGCTTAGTAAGTGTTTGCTCCTGTTTTCTTTAGCTGTTCTCAGTTTACAATCTCAGTTCAACAGTGAGTCACAGAGCAACATGTCTATGGAGCATTACCATTTTACTACAAAATAATGTTCTGTTACAAACTGACATTTAAAAACTGTCGTGTTCTCAGTGTGCAGATGCCCTTTATTTTTACCAACTTTTACATAGATCCACTATCAAAGCTGCTTCATCACTTGATACAGAGCCATTCAAAATATTAGAATATTACCGAAAAGCCCATTTATTTCAGGAATGTCATAAGTAAGAGAAACATACTTTTGACATTAATTACACAGATTAATTACATACACAGATGGATGTTTGAAATCCTTTATTTCTGTTAATTGTGATGATTTCCCTCTTAAAGCTAATGAAAACATGACCACTAAAGAAGACTATTGCTAAAACCAGAAATATGGGTTTAATGAAACCCACATTGACCTGTCCAGGATGATCCCGCCTCTGGCCTGTTGACTGGAGATAGGCACCAGTATCCCTCACAACCATACTAACAATAAGGGTGTTGGATGATGGATGAATTAAAAGTATATTTAATGTCTGGTCAATTGTATTGACCGGAATATATTACTGAGATGACCAGAATCCATGTAGCTTAGTGTCCAGAGTGAAGTTTCCTCAGTCAGTTATGTTTTTCTGGTTCTGGTCCACTGGGTTTCCACAAACCCAGTGGTTTGTGGAGCTCTTCAGAGCTCAGAGCTCTTCACGCTGCCTCTGCTGACCAGCTGGATGGAGACGCTGATTTCATTTCCCAGCAGACCTTGGTACTGGGACACACTGCTGAAGGTACCAAAAGCTGCTTCAATGACCATGGTAGTACTGTTCTTGATTGGCCAGTAAACTTCCCTGACCTTTAACCTTGTAGAAATTTTCTGGGCTGTTGTCAAGAGGATGATGAGAGACACCAGACCCAACAGGGCAGTGGAGCAGAAGGCAGCTGTCAAACCAACCATCACACCTACACTGCAAAAAGTGAAATCTTAGTAAGATTAAATATCTTAAATTAAGGAGATTCATGCTTGGTTTTTTTCTGACAAGATAATTTTTCTCACTAAGAGGTTTTTATGTTAGAATATTTTTCTTGTTTTAAGTGTTTTTGTACTTAATTATCTCAGTAAGATACTATGACACCTTGATACTAAGAAAATATTACTTATTACGAGTAAATATATACTAGAAACTAGAATTTCAATATTTACAAAGCAGACTTCAAGTCTAGAACTTATTTTGTGTAAGTAAAAGTTTCTTATTTTAAGCACAAAAAAAGAAATCATTTACTTAACAAAATCTCTTCACATAATTAAAACAGACTATGTCCAAATGGAAGCCCTTGTGTTATTGTCAATGAAAAAATAAAAAAAACATGAACTTATATACTTGTACAGTTGGCAGAGTGTACTGGTAATTATAATTTAATATTTAAACAGTTGACATGTAACACTTGTAACCATTACAGAGACAATATTAGTTTGTGTCCAGATCATTCCTGGCATGTTTTCATTTGCTATGGACCTTCCTTCATTTGATCTTCCATGGTCAGATGGCGAAATCAAAAGAAGCAAAGTGTGGGATCTGATACTGATATGACATTTCTATTGAAATGGCTGATATCTCACACAATGAGGTTAGAATCAGCTACATCGATTAGCTCAATGTTATGGTTAATATTTACATTTTTGGTTTATATTTCAAATTCTCACTCTGTAAGTTACGAATAGTTTGAACAATATTTTGTTTACCATGTTTGTCATCCCTTCTATGAGACCATACAATCCAAATGTCAGTGAAGTAGTAGTGATGTTCGATACAACAGATTTCCTTTCCAATCCAATACCAAGAAAAATTTAAGCTGGTGTCTGCAATACCGATGCCATACTTTGTGCAAAGACACTTAATTTGTTTGTTAGATCTAAAAAAAAATTTGTTGTAGTCCATATTTTGGCTTTATAAAAAGAACACAATGTTCTCTAATGTATTCATTTTAACCCCAGAAGTACATTGAGGCAGCAATCTCGTTTACTATAGCTAAACTATTTTAATTCAGTAGAAAAATCATACAAAATATGTGAAAATGGTGTTCCAAGTATAAAAAGACAGTTAGTAAAGAAATAACTCAACAAAATAAATTCTTGTTTTATTATTAAGAACTACTATAAAATGAAAGCTGAAATAGCTCCATGTTACTTTTATGATCTGCCAATGTGTTCATTTCTGAGTGAGTGAGTGAGTGAGTGAGTGAGTGAGTGAGTGAGTGAGTGAGTGAGTGAGTGAGTGAGTGAGTGAGTGAGT
>CAEFZX010024303.1:0-15585 GCA_903066825.1 Alfaro cultratus
TATATATAATTGTTGACATACACAGGTTGACATAAAATAAATATGATTTTATCATCAACAATGCAATTTCAAACAATTTTATTTTGTTGTGACACCATTCGGTTATGATTTGTGTTTTGTTTCTATCCTAAATGCATCCATTTTAATGTGTGCCTCCTTTTCTGTTTGTTTATTTTAGTTGTTGTTATTTGTTCTCATATCTAATTGGTTATTTGTTATTTTATAGATTAATATCTGTTAGTCTGAATTGTTTGTTTTACATGCATTAACTGGTGAATAAATTTAAAATTAAAAACAACAAAAAGACAATGCACAATATGCTGCCTTAGTTTTAGAAAATAAGTAAACGGATGAAAAAGAAGCTCAAGTTCAAAATATTTTTTTAAATACTCTTATAAAGCCTAGAGAAATATCAATCAAAACTACCCTTAGCTTTTTGGAGTCTAAGTAAGAAGAAATTCATTGGGATTTAGCATTTGTAAATTGCTAAATTTACAAATGCTAGGCAAATAGCATTTGCCTAGTCTTCTGAATCTCAGTGCATATGGTATTAAATATTACAAGATATTTATGAACAGCATCAAATATTAAGATGAGGGTAGTGGATATATACATAGCTTTTTATATGTTTATTTTTCTCTACAAGTCACAGATATTAATGTCTGCAGATCCAAAAATGTTGTACCTGGTGACAGATTTTGGTATCGGTGACAATAGTCAGACTCTGCTCTGCCAGTTAAAATATGTTAAGAGTTCATAAGAAGGAAATTATTATACAAACTGAACCACAAGTACGATGCGATTGATTGAATACCATACCACTCTTTGCAGAGGAAATGACACAGCAAATATAGCACCTCATAAAAACTCAATTAGGCCTATTATGTAATGTGAGTGATAAATTATGCAGCACCTTCCTTTAGTAATGATGTCATTTAAATCTTGTATATTATGAAAATATGCATTTCACATTTGATGGTGCAGCAAAACAAAGAATGAACCAATCCATTCTATTTTTAATTTCAAACCAAGATTAAATGTGAGAATCTTGAAGACTTGTTAAAGCTGAGAGTGACAGTGAAGGAGTGCTTTACTTATAATTTCAGTTTCTTAGTTTGACAAGATAATGAGTTCAAGTTCAGTAACCTTTCAAAACAAATCATGAAACATTGCAGCAAAGACAATGCCCCTACACTGGAATCTTTACATATGAATGCTATTTTTACTGACGATTTTTCATATAAGATAAAATCTTTCTAATTGTGTCTAAATCCATCAGAAATCTGTTGTCTCAAGTGACACCATGAGGCGTGGATGCAGCCATTGGTTTGCCAAACTGACAGCTTTGCTTTGTTTTCATATCTCTCAAGTGCTCTACTGAGAAGCTAAATATAAACAGGTGCAGCTCTCTCAGAAGCAGCCATCTGTTCTGGTTTTTTCATGACCAGCAACTGTGTTTGTGGACAGCTAGTTCACTATGGGACCAGCAGACATTTACTGAAGATGCACACCAACATTTACCGTGTATTCTCACTTTATGGCCATCACAAACCAGGTTTGAACTTTCTATGAAGAATAAATAAAAATTCCCATTGTTGAATCAGTGTCTAATTAAAATACCACGTTGCGATCCTAACTTCCTTTCCGATAGAACAGCTTTCTTCCTGCCATGTTGGCTAATGCCAAACTCCCCCATTTGCTCCTGAATCAGCATAACACATTTGCGTGGGTAAAAGAGAGAGAGAACCAAGGCCAAAACGAAGCTTCAAGTAGCAAATTATTCATGTAGAGTGCTTTAGCTTGTACAGCAGTAAGCTATGTGGGCAGTCCTTCCCACCTCAACCCACACAGTGAAGAGAAAATCGTGTCTGCATAAGATGAAGCCTCTGATGCTTCCGAGATGGTCTTTCAGTGTTCTCTGAAAACAGAGCAAATGATGTAATTTCCAATATTTCACCTGGCCTAAATAAAACTGTAGCCAAACGTTTTAAACAAATAATAAAATGTCCTGAACGATACAGAAATACTTCTGTAAACCTCATGTTTATTTTATGTCCTCTACTTGGAACCTGATTTAACCCTGTTTTTACTATGTGTTAGAGTCACATAAAAATTGTAAAATGTTTGTTTAGAAGTGAGGTATCATTTAAAAACAGATATACCAGGGTTAGTGATAGTCCCAATGTAATGGTTCCTCTAACTCACAGGTCTCAAACTCCAGTCCTGAAGGGCTACTGTCCTGCAGTTTTTAGATGTGCCACAGGTATAAAACACTGGAATGAAATGGCTTAATTACCTCCTTCTTGTGTAGATAAGTTCTCCAGAGCCTTGCTAATGACCTAATTAGTCTATTCAGGTGTGGTGCAACAGAGGTACATCTAAAAGTTGCAGGACACTGGCCCTTGAGGACTGGAGTTTGACACACCTGCACAAACTTGTCTCTTATTCCTTAAAAGCAGAAAGCGATAATATTTTGCAAAATAATTATGTTTATTTAAATACTTCTACTAAACTCAGCTTGTGTTTATTCCATATATTGCTTGAGTCTTCCATTACTGTGCACATCTGTAGAAAATAAATCTTTTAAAATGAACTACTGTTTTTGCCTGACAATAAAAAATTTAATTTAACTACTTTTGATAGAAGTAACATTTAATTATAGACTTTTCTGGAAATCTTAAGTAGAAAGAAGTTATTTAATTCATCATCATTAGTAAATAAATGTATGTGGCCATGCTTTCAATAACATTATATACATTTGACCGACAACATCATTATACAGCACTAATCATAGCAGCAACTATGTGTTATTGTATTTAAAAACGTAATAAATATGTAATAATTGATGCTTCTTTGGTGTTTTTAATCAAGGTTATGATACCTTGACATCAATCTCTTGTATGTATTCAGTCGTATCCCAGGAGAATATTAGTAATTAAAATGATTTATTCTTAATTTTATTTAACAATAGTTTACATTTACATTTTTTATTGTTGTGATCTTTTTTTTTATAAAAGTATCAACATATATGTTTAAATACACCTCTTGTTTATTTATTTAAACAATATCTGTTATATGTTATATTCATTCATTTTTTATTTCAATTGTTATGTTATTTCTATATATTTATCATACTTTTATGTTATTTCATTTTTAGCACTCTGCTAGTCTTCCTCTTCCTCTTCCTCAACTCAACATCACTTTTTTTATCTTCTCTGAAGAGTTTTTTGCGGCGCTAGTGGCTCGCATTTTCCACAACAGTAGGCTGACAGGAAGGGGGAAGGAGAGGGGGGAAGACATGCGGCAAAGGTCGCCGGGACCGGGAGTCGAACCCGCAACGTCCACGTTGAGGACTGAGGCCTCCAAACGTGGGGCGTGCTAAACCACTGCGCCACCACAGCACGCCCCAACTCAACATCACTTTTAGCAACATATTTACTGTATGTACATCATTCATGGTTTGGCTTTGTAAGCTCAATACTTATTTTTTGTTAGTTTGGTTTGTTGTTATTTTTTACTGCCTTCTGTTTTTATGTTCTATTTAGCAATTTCTGTTGTCTAAGCTATTTATGGAAAGTGCTCTATAAATGTGGACTGATTGAGTATTTGATAAAGCCCTGCCACTGAAAGCACGGTCTCTCGGATGAAGAAGATATCCCAGGTACTTACATATACAGCATGCCTTCATTAATTCTCTTTAGAAGAGTGATGATTACAACGTGAGGGAGTGGATGATTGTTCAAGCAATGTGGCCATAGATTCCATTTTTGAGTCCACTTTGCATATCAAAAGTACATTACAGGCATTGGCTGGGAAACACATCACAACAGTCTGAGGTGCTGTGTTGTAAAAAAAACTTTTACTGGTGAATTCCTTAGCAGTCAGCTGATGGATATCGCAGAAAGAAGTGATGACAAAATGCAGTGTTTTGTTTTTTTTTTGGGGGGGGGTTATTGTTTTTGGGTTTTTTTGGTGGGTGTGCCAGGAAGAAGTTAAACATGACTTGACAGGTGCATTAAAACTGCAATATTGAACTTTAATTAAAAAAAAAAAAAAGTTTTACATATTTGTTGAAACTATCACTATGTCATGACAGTATGGTATGAGACAGATAATCTGTGAAAAAGTCAAGCTCCTCTGCCTACTCCCACTGCTAAATAGGGAGTAGGCAATCAGAGCCAGGATGTGGGTTTTAGCACTGTAAATCACAATCTTGTAAGATGCTGCTCATTCCCTCCGTTTCCCCATTGCTATCTGCTAATAGAGCCTGTGGTGAATGCTCAGGCTATTTATAATGGCCCCCCAACACAGCAGATAAATAATTTTCCTGTATCTGAAACTTATTTCTCCGCCTTTAGCACATTTAGCAGCGAGAACATGAGATTGACTGGACAGCAATAGCAGAACTGATAGGAGGTGCAGGAAATTGATTTTTTTCTCAAATTATGTGCCTCATAACATACTGTCATGACATGGTGTTAGTTTTAACAAATGTGTAAAAAATGAATATTCTTTATAAACATTACATACTGCAGATTGTAATGTTATGTCATTAACATATGAGAATGTAAGAACGTAATGACTAAATTGAATATACCATGGATCACCTGTTGATTAACAAATACATAACATAATTATACTGTAAATTCACACTTTTTTGTTAGTTAGGACAATATTTTTATCTTGTCAACCAAACAAATCTTATTTTTATAATGCATCCTTTGCATATTAATGGTGAGAATAAACAGTCTAAATATGTTTTTTTTATTTTATAGTGAACAGTTTGGTTTTTCCCAAATGTAAGGTTGCTCCTATTCATTTTTTGTTTGTTTAAACCTTGTTTCAAAAAACAGGTTTTGCCAATCATTCTATCAGGTTGCAAATGTTTTAGTTTAATCCAAAGACAAATCCTACAAAACACATGCACTTACAAATCTGAGTGCACACAGACTGAGATCCAGGTTTACAACCCTTAAAATGCATTTACAAATAACCTCTTTCTACAATAAGACACCCAGGGGTTGTTTTCTTTGATAGGGCTTTATCTGTTTGTTTTTCTTAGATGCAGTCTGTGGAGCTTACATAGCCCTGTGTGTAATTCCTGAGAAAACCAGCAGGAATTGGCTTGTACTTTTCTCCAGGAGAAAACACATCAATAACACAGAAAATAACCCCCAGCACCATCAAGGTACTGGCAGAGTTTCAGTCTCAAAGAACAAAGCAGCTGAGGAGAAAGCCTTTTGTTGCATTCGATGTAATGTAAAATATCAATTCAGCTCCATGACTGAAGTTGGAAGAGCAATCAGAGTGTGATACTGGCTTGGTCATGATATAAGGTGAATACCCTGGACATTTTTGTAGTAATGCTCCATCCAGATGGCTCGCAGCCCGAGACGCTGCCCTTTCACTTTTAAAATAAGGAGAGATTGAACACTGTGAGTGACTAGCGGGTAAAGGTCGGAGAGATTGACCCCATTTCACAGATTGATCTCACTCTAAAAGGAGCCTGCTGAGATATTACAGCGCTGCTCACACATACAATGTCTGTTGGCCTGCTGAGTGTGCTGATTTGAGCTTGAGTGCACATCTGACTTAAACATGTGTCTGTGGAGGTGATCAGCAAGTAAAGTATGGATCCCATATGCCTACACTGAGTTTTATAGCTTGTACTGTTCAGTTGCCTCACGTTACAACTACAAAGAAAAAAGATTTTAAAGGGATTTAAAGCCATAGACCATAATCATGTAACTGTAAAGTGAAAGAGAAAGGACGCATTGTTTTATAATATTTTCTAAAAATTTAAATCTAAAAATTGTGACATGTATGATATATGATCTGTGAAGTGTGCAACTGATAGGTGTCCCATCAGCAGATTTCCCACCTGAGCACAAGTACCGTAGACCTTTCTGATTAATGCTCTCTGCACCAGTCTGTCAGGTTTGGAAGATGGACAAGTTTGCAGTTGTACCATATTCTTTCATTTAGATTAGATTGAATAAACACTGCACTGTGATATGTCCAAATCTTGAGACATTCTTTTATAATCTAACCCTGCTTTAAAAATCCCTGACCTATACTGTAATCCTTGGTCTTCATGATGCTGCTTGGTCATTAATTGTTTGTAATAAATCAAGCTCTGAGGGCTTCATAAAACACTTCTAAATCATGCACCAATGTCTTTATTGGACTATGACAATAAAATACATTAACATCTGCAGTAAGGTAGCAAAGTGAGGGAAAAGTAAAAGGGTTATAAATCAGTTATTAAAGCATTGCATCAAAAGATCAAAAGAAACTACCTGTTCAAAAATATTGACTTCTTGGCATCTTTATTAATGTTGAATAAAACAAAAACAAGTAAACATATTAAGAGCTAAGTGAATGCAAAATAAGGAGAAGCTAAACTCCAGTGTACGTGCTATTTAGTTTTCTGTAAGTGATCAACCCCAAACAGAGCATAGATGCTTCAAACAGTAGATATAAAAAAAAAGTTAATACAGTTTTACAAAAACAGACATCAAGTCTCACATTAGTGTGTCTGACCGATAGCAAGACTGGGGCACATTACGGAGAGGATTTAATCACATTTACAGCTCAAGTAAAATGCTTCATTAGCAAGTTGTTAAACTCAAAAATCTTGTATGTCACCATTTTTTAGCTTCTTGCTTTTTCTTTAGATGAATATGTTTATGTTCATCTACCTGTATAAGAGAAAATGTGCAAGGAAACAACTTTTTTGTCAAGAGATAGAGCAGAGACAGAGAAGAAGAAACTCCAAAGAAAAAACAATCCTGGTGCTGCAGATGCGCTCAGTGTACTTCATTGCCAATAAATCCCAAGTGCTTTTGCTGCCATCAGTAGAACTTGGCAAGGGCACAACTTCAGGATCTATCCAGCAGGAATCTTTAGTAAGTTTATATCACCCAACAGTAGAGAATTCCCTGATCTCATACATTCTGGTGAAACACTGACTTGCTTTTATTTTCCATATAGACTCTATATCATAGCTCAACAATTACAACATAAAGTACATTCTAATTACCAATTTTAGGTGTAGGCTTTAAAAATTAGTCAAACTTTATATTTAAAGTAAACAAAAATATAAAATGTACTTGACTTCAAAAGCCTAACTAGAGCAGCAGTATTTCTCAGCAAGCACTTCCCTTTTACTACACTTCATTTGACATAAACATGGTCTTTGAAGTGCACCCCAATGGACATCTGCTCCATTGTTGCTAGTGGCATCTTAACATCTAGTCACAATGCAACTATTAGCAATACCTTAAAATTGAACCATCCATCCATCAATTATCCAACACGTTAATTCCTTGTGGGCTCATGAGGGCTACTGATGGGGTACAGCCTACCAGATTGCCAGTCCATCGCAGGGCAACAAGGAGACAGACAAGGACAAACAACCATGCATGCACACACCCATACCTAAGGAGAATTTATAGATTAATCAACCTGACAGTCATGTTTTTTAATTGTGGGAGAAAGCCGGAGAACCTGGAAAGAACCCAAACAGGCAAATTCCATACAGAAAGATGCCGGTCTGGGATTTGAACCCAAGACCTTCTTGCTGCAAGGCAACAGTGCTATCAACCATGTCACTGTGCTGCAATTTTATGTCCTTTACAGGGAAAGCAATTTAATTTCACTTTTGCTATGTGATGAAGCCATATAAACAATTCTCCAATACACGATAGACATCTGCATCCTTATGATGTGTTGCATCATAGGGATGCAATACATCACTTGGATGGAACATTGCAGTTGGATGGACTCTACTTTTCCGTCACACCCAGACCTGGTGTAGATGTTTGGTAGCTGAGAGGCTAAAGCTCAGGAAAATTGAGGGACATAGTGATCATGGAAGTCCAGAAAATGAACCTTTCACAATTTTCAGCAATAGTATCACAACATAGATATTATTCTAAAAACCTTACCAAATGCCTATTATTTTCTGATGCAAATTCCTTTAAAATGCCTCAGTCATTTTAATGAGATTTCCAATACAGCTAAATCAATTTCAGTTTAGACTGATGCAAGTTTTAAAGGCTGTTTTTTTCTCTCTCTTCTCTCTCTTGCTCTAAACCTAAAGAAGAAACAATGAAAAATTTTATAGAATAAAAAATCATGGCCTCCTACCCCCTGAAAATACGGATGAAGCAGTAAAAGAATAACAAAACCGCAAAGTCATGGGTCATAAAATCAAATCTTTCAAGGACTATGGAAGCAAGCTAAGCCAGATAACCCTTCAAAAAGATACCAACAGAGTTATTTTAAACCGGGTACCACATTAACCGGTTACAATTCTCTCTGATTGGAATTGTAAAAGCTTTTTTTAATACAGTTTCTCTTCTGTAGTCAATATTTTAAAAAGTAGAAAAAATGACAAATTATTTCTAAAGTAAATCATTTTAGATTTGCATTTTGTTTCAATTTATTTAGTCATGGTATTATGCACATGTTTGTTTCTATGTCTTGTTTCAGAACTATTATGTTAAAATATCTACAAAAAAGTGCACAGATTGTTGTCCTTTAGAGCCAAAGTAAGAGAATGAAACAGGCTTTACCACTTCTTGCCCATAGAGGGAGTCAGAGAGTTCACTCACCAAGAGACTTTGGAAGTGTATACGCATACTAACATACACACACACACACACACACGCACACACACACACAACAACATGAACCCCAAGACCTATAAACCAAACACTATATTCTTAAAGTCAAACTTTTACATACACATTTAACAGCAGACTTTCAAAATCAATTTTAGTTTGCATTCTTCCTACCACTGTCCAAATTTGCTTTTAACACATACAAACATATTTATATTTTCTAGACCAAAAAGTCAAAGAACTCATGTACAAGCAGCACTGTGTGCAAGCTTCACAGCCTCAGTTTTTGCCCTCTTACTGTCAGTCAGCTCACAGCGAGAGTCAGTCCTCCACATGGTGCCTCTGCCAGGACCTGACAACAAGCTGTGAGCAAGAAATGTCAACCATCATTAAAAGCAGTCACAGATCTCATTGAGATATTGTATTTTAGGTGCTCATTACCTGTAGGGAAGAGGAAGGTCCTTTCAGTTTGAGGTAGCCAATCATTGACACAATAGTGAATTTAAATGTTATAATACTGACTGTCTAGGAATAAAATGTTGGTAGGGATGAGGTGCAACATTTTCTGTACACACATAAGTTATAGCTGAGGTTGTCATATTAAAAATAAAATAAGAGTTGTGGGACTATGACAGTTACAGTATGCACAGTCGTAATAAATCATGTGCAGCAGCACAGTCATACATCATATGTCATCCTCTAGAGCCAAATTTATTTTGTCTGTTCTCCTTACACTACTTAGCTGCAAAAATACAACAACAACAGCCCAGTTATCTATCCCATCAACACAGCTTTGGTCATCCTGTTGCCTGGATATAAATCATTTTGGACACTGCAAAAAAAAAACAACCTGATGCCACGTCCACATCCTTTAAAGGAGCAACAAAGAATAATTCAAAGGAGCGCAAGGGTCCTTTGTAACACCAAAGGCAGAAATCATCATTTTAATCCTCCGAGTTATGTCCCTCACAGAGATTAATGAGGCATACAACGAAGGAGGTCATAATTAATTTGTAACAAGTGAAGGTCAGGGGAGCAGAGGGTCAGTGTGAATTATTAACTAACACTTGCACATGGGTGTGACACCAAACAGGTATGAGTTTTGGTGAGGAGGAAAATATCCCAATGTGTTTTTGGCCCAGAAACACATCATTGCAGGAAAGAAAAATATGATTCCACACCACATGGGTGTATATACACACATACGTAAAAATAGAAAGTAGAGAGGTTGCATTCAGTGTTTTGTAAATTTACAATCAATAAAAATATGGTGAATATTTCAAAATATAGTGTGTAGGAAAAATATTCACCCCTTTGATCTTTTCCACATTTTGTTTACTACAAACCTCAATTCCGTTTAGTGGGATTTTATTGAGGTATTGCAATAAAATCCCACTAATTATAGTAGTGGGATTTTATTGCAGGAAGCATTAGTTAATTATCTCCTAACTAAAACAAGTTAGGAGATAATTAGAAAAACAAAGGAAATAAAGGGCATAAAGCCACATAAGATGTTTGTCTAAAAATATGCTTCCATAATTTCCTATCAAACACAGACTGGAAGAATCTGATCGGCGGCCGACGCCCCAAGGTGTGGCACCCAATGTTTTCTAACCTTTTCTAATAGGAAGCAAATACCGCTTAAAAAACTGTGCAATGATGAACTCCAATGATGTGTCTTGTTCTGGCACACTTTAGAACAATGCATGCAATGTATGTAAAAGGTGTCAATTTATGCAATTTTTGATGAAGTTCTGCTAGCAGTTTCCCACAAGCCATTGGCGGCCCCCTTCCATGATTGCTGCAAATATTTGGATGAAGGTCCCCTGAACTATACAATAATACATACATACAAAATTGTAGTTATGACAGTAAGCAAACACTGCACATCACCCTGAAAACACAGCAATGGTAGCATCATACTGTGGGGATGTTTTTTTTTTTTGTCTTCAGCTAGAACTATTAAGGCTAAATAGAGGGCAATTATGTAAAAAGAAAATCCTGTAAGCAGCTGCAGACTTGATAATGGGACAAAGGTTTGCCTATGAAGTGACTGACAAGCTTACAAAATTTAACTGCTGTGAATTGTAGCTCAATAACATAATATTTAAGTGGCTCTGAATTCAAATGCACACCACAGATTAAAATTTTCATATCACATCACTTAAGAAAATGTGTAATTTTCTTCCACTTCACATGTTCATTTCTATGAGTATAGTACTTAAAATACAATAAGTTACACTGAAGATTATAGTTGTAATATGACAATATATAGACATTTTCAGGTATACTAAGTGGTTTTCGAGGTACTGTAAATCAAAATGGATCACTACATATTTTTTGTCAAAGCCCCGTGAGAAACTATTAAACCACTGCATCAATTTCTATTATGCACGGCTTGAATGAGCAGTGGTTTAACACAGCTAAGTGCACAGCAGGAAGCATGACCGAGCACATGTCTCAGCAGTGTGCCAGGCTGAACCACGGCATAGTTGTGACAGGTTAGTAAGAGTCAGCAGGTATATAGGTCAATCCCCCGGTACTCCTTCAATGGGGACACGTGGTGAGGACTCTGGATTAGAGAGGAAATGAAGGATCATCCACTGAGCAAGCAGGACTGGGATATGGTCACAGACACTCATGTACAGTCTGATGAACCATTCAAGGAGTGATTACAGAATAGATTTAGAAGACAATGACAAGTCAATGACACAAAGTGAAGCAGAGATAAAACTGTCAGTATCTTTTATGGGATGTTCTTCCCATCCAGCAACGTCAAGGTCACAGGCTAGGTTATTTATAGGCTATTGAGTCAGTCTTATTTGTAGGCACTGAGACAATGTTTATTAAAGTAATATTGTCAAACTAGTATCAGGGTAAATGCAAAAATATGGCTTCATTCTTGATAACAGAATTAATTGAAAACAAAAAGTTTTATATAGATAGGTGTTAGAATTTTCCCTTTCCCTTGTTCTAAAATGGCAATTACAGTGTACTAATAATAAGACCTGTCCCGAGGTGTGTGCAGTCGCAGACTAGATTAGAGATTTCCAAAACAGTGGCACTCTGCACGTGGTATATTTGTGTGTGTGTGGGTGTGTTTGTGTGACTTCACCAGTGTGTTCCTGCAGGTCAACAATATGTCATGAGCGATTAAGTGTGCGGGTCTCTGCTGTCCCTTTAGGGTCAGAGTAACACGGGCTCAGGTCATGTTCTCTGCTCTTTATTTACATATTGTGTCTGTTTCCTTTTGTTTCAACGTGGGCTACAGGTGCCCTCTTTTTGTCCAGTAAACACATGTGGCCTGTCCACGCTGGAGGGTAAATGTCTTGTCTGTATAGAAGGAATCTCAGAGTATAATTAGAAACCATCTGGAGAGCGCTAAGATATTTTAAACCTTAAAGAAGAAAAAAAAAATCTATTTTTAGCCACATGTGAAGATATAAATTAGATTTTATTGGTCCTGTTTTATATTTGGACACAGTTTGTATATTGCAAAAAACTGATATTAACTTTCTACAGACCAGTGACGGCTTCTCTTCTATAATGAATCAACAATATTTAGCATACCTTGCAAAGTTGTAAGTAAAAAATTTATTTCTTTAAATATAAAAGTTGAGAGGTAACACTGCATCAGAGCTAAACATAGTAAAATATTTTCTTGACAGGCATCCTTTCAAACTAAACGTAACATTTATATATACGGCAACCAGAAAACAGTGATGGGGATTATTAGAGGCTATTGCAAAATGTAATATGTTCACAGTGATGTGAAAAAGGATTTGTCCCCTAACAGATTGTTTCTGTACTTACTTTTCTGTAGGACTTGCATGTTTCAGGTCATCAAACCAATTTAACATCTGACACAGATAACCCAAATAAATTCAAAATCTAGTTTTCATATAATGGTTTCAATTATTAGGGGGAAAAAAATCTATATACATATATTGTCCTATTAAAATAAGCCTTCACGCTCTGGTAAATCAAAACTCTGAAAAAAAAAATCAAAAATTATGTTGAAATTCACAATCTACATTAGGCTATTTGAAACAATATATAGTATTACTTCAATAGAAGTAATCCTTCTATTGAGAGCTAACTTAAATTAGCTCTCATACACACAGACATTAATATGATTCTGTACAGAAGTTTAAGTACAATTATGGACATCAATGTTACATTCATTTTGAGTTTTTACCAAACTCTCCAAGCAATTAGACTTTGGTTTGAATTTGTGGAAACTTTGTTTCTAGAAAGATCAGCTACTATTTAAAATGTATTAAATTTTTGAAAAACATTTCTCAGTGTAGAATACCACGTAAAATTGTATGATATGGACTTATGAACTGTTTTGAACAGATAGGTCATTGTATGGTGCCCAATCCTAATTTCATAATAGGAACATTCAAATGTAAACCTAATTTTTTTTGTGGTACCTTTTCAAACTGTAGGTTAGATTTGCCCTTGAGTTTGCATCTTCTGGCAAACACTCTTCTTTCTTGCAGAGAAAAAAAACAGAGAAGAATGTGGCAATCTCAAGGTTCTTTTAAAAATACAAATGATAGAGCAAATGCTCTTTCTCTCAAAGCTATTGCTCTTCAGTTTCAAAGCATGTGAACACCTTTTGGGTAGAATAGGTTATTTGGATTTTGGCAAACCAGATTCTCTTTGTATCCATCATTTATCAGCCAAGGCTCTACATACGCAAACATGTCTAAATTAAACCTGAGACTTGGCACATTACTTTAGTATCCATTATGTAACTCAAACTGACTCAAACTGAATTTAGTATCCATTATGTAACTCAAACTATTAACTGAATTAATAGTTTGAGCTGAAGCTCAAACTATTAATAATCTAAACTGCCAATATCAGAATATTTGTTGTATAAACTATAACAAAAGGTAGGAGGTACTTCTATGAAAGCCCTTATAGAAACTCATCCCCTCTTTTACTGTTGGAAAAGATGCAACATTTTTTATCATAGGAACAGCTTATCTCAAATTCTCTGTTCAGACACTTTATGGACTTCAAGCGTTTCGACATTGACAGATGCTGCTTAATGCTGACTGCTTTCAGGGTTTTTCATATTATTACTCATCTCTGCTAGATTGGCCAGGAAAAAATTAAAAAAGTTAAAATCATTTCTCCGAAACATCTCCATAAAAACTTATTAGCTCTTTTGAGTAACAGCACAACATTTCAGAGAACACACCTTTTTGTGTTTAGCTTGACTGCATAGTTTTATTGCCCATTTCATCCACTAATCCCTGGATTTGCAGGCTGTAATTTACCCACTGACCTAAAGCCAGTGAAATAAATGAATACAGAAATGCTGCTTAAATGAGATTAAATCAGATACAGAACATGAACAGGTTGATAGTGCATCTGATATGATTCTTTTACATACAGTTGAGATAGGATTGTCACAAATTGCATCCATCACCCCCACCATCTGCAGAATCATATAGATAATAATAAGTAAATACCATGTGTAAATGAAGACTGTGATTTGCATCTTGCAAAAGTCATCCAAGCAAAATCATAATATAGACAATGTCCCTAATAAAAGGTATGCCTGTTATGTACGTCTGTCATGCAGGAGGACAATGAAACTGCAGTAAACACAGATTAACAAGTCCACTTTGCTCTGCAAGCAAAGTCTTGTCAACCCATACATCTCATCTTGTCACATATGCCGGTCTCAAGGACAAGTTAATCAGCCTTTCTCCTTTGCTCTGAATTATTTTTAAAGTCCTGCCAAGAAAAAGCTACAACCATGAGCCAACAAAATACAATCCACAGACTGCACTGCAGAAAACAAGACAAGTTACACAAGCTGTAACCTATAACCAGAATGTGGTAAAATGACAACTTTAATCCAAGTCTGGGAGTTTCACAGAAAGGTTTCTTATTACCCCCACTCTATGCACACATGCATATTTAAACTGCAGTCTATAGGAGAGCTTAATCCAACTAACCAGAGCAAACAGCAAATCTACAAGCAGCAAAAGAACCATGTTATATAGCACAAGAAGTATAAGGAGACACATATTAAGGATTATCTAATATGACAGTTTAGGAGCTATTAAAGATAGCACTGTTAAGGAATTGCAATATATATTAATATATATAATATATTTAATCAAAAAACAAATAGGACCAATTTATCACAGTTTGTGATTTATTTGTTAGAAATATAAAAAATTTGATAGATTTTTGTGAGACTTTAATAAAGTTGTTCTACATCTCTTAGAACAGATTATAAATCTGCTGTTTCAGTGTTTTTTACACAAAATAGAACAAATCATTACTTGAATTTGGCTTCTTATAATGAATAGCATCTGGGTTTATATATATATTTTTTTACACATATAATTTGAGATATATTGCTTGAAAATATACTGAACACCCCAGAGTCAATATTGCAATCATAGCTGCATGACTTTTATGGTGTGTCTGCACCAGCTTTGAATGTCTAGAGACTGATGTATGCTTAAGATGTGTTGTCCTGCTGAAAAATAAACCTGTGTAAAGTCTCTTGCAGGCTAGGACAAGGACTGAAGCTCCTTTAATTTCTCTATAAACTCTGAACAGTTTCCATGTCTCTACAGTATGATGCTTCCACCATGTTTCATGAAGTTGAAGGGGTGTACATGAAGTTTGTTTTCCTCCACACACACACACACACACACGCACGCACGCACACGCACACACACACACATTGTATTTAGAATATTTGGCAAAAGATTCAGTTCTGGTCTAATCTGAACAGAGCACCTTTTTCCATTATATTTCCTGCTTCCATTACAAGGCATGTGGGAAACTGCAAACTGAGCTTCATATGGCTTTCCTACAACAGGGACAAATTTGTGGAGTATGTTAATAATTATCCTATTTCAATTGAGCTGTGGATTTCTGCAGTTCTTCTAAAGTTGAATACATTGGATAACATATA